>CM055905.1:0-87500 GCA_029582155.1 Panopea generosa
GTGGTAAATTTCATTATGCAAAAACTTAGTTTCATTAAATGCTGACATTGTCACTGTTTTTCATTTAGACAGTCCATCACTAGTTTTGCGATATTTCATTTAAAACTATAAGATAATTTGACATTTACTCAGTTTATATTTGAAAAAACAATGAATGAAAAGGAGGATAACCTATTTTACATTAAAGTGTGAAGTTTACTTGAAGAAAAGTGTACATATTGTTCAACTCTGACCTATCTGACAACATGATGAAATTTCAAAAATTTGCTGCAAGACTTATCCTTGATAAAGAAATTGATACACCATCTGAAACATTATTTAATGATCTAAAATGGATGAAACTCCATGAAAGAGTAGAAGATCAACAACAACTTGACCCCAGAGTATTTGCAAAATAATTTACCCCTACACCAAATATATATTCTAAAAATCTCCGCTCACAGTCAAATAATTCTCTTTATGTACCATACGGAAAGTTAGAAACATATAGTAAAACTCATATATTCTGGATCCAAAATCTGGAATTCCTTCCAAATCATGTCAAAAATGCTTCATTGGTTCAAGAATTTAGGAGATATTATATAACATTTAAATAAACCAGTCCCCTGTTACAACAAAGATAAATTTTATTGTCTTACAAAACATTGTATCATCATTGAATGTAACATTGACAGTCCATTACATGTTCCTACCCATGAGCATTTAAGTAAACAGTCACGTGACCACTTTCATGAAACTCGGTACTTTTTTTTCGGCAGGACTACTTTCACGGTACTCTCCCCACACTACCACCCGCTGGGGTTTTCCCGTCAGTAGGCATGCATCTGCTGATAAGGATTATCAAATACTGATAAGGATTCGGTAACGTGTGTTTTATGGGTATCAGTTCTGTATTTACATAATTACATACACTTAAATGATCCGGTGTTAAGGCCATGTTATGTACAATGTAAGATACCATAATAAGGAATTTATATATTTTGATTGACAAAAATGTTGTTTGTGCGCATCACCTGAAGACGATAAATACCCATATTCCGTTATGATAATATGATAATGAATGACCTTAACGTTTGCGCTTGTTGAGGGTTTTGTATGTAATTAGTTTGTAATAATATGCACAATATGTTATGTTACAGATATACCGGTAAATGTTTCACGACAATAAAATAATTTAAAGCAGTTGATTTTTCAGATTGAAACTGCAGTCTATCAGTAAAGGAAATACCGACACGCATCTGTAATATCTAATAAATATATGTGGCTCAGGTCTGTAATTACATGTAACTACATGTACATTGTCTCGGATGCCGATTTGTTTATCAGTTTGCACTGTTTATTAATACCGTTACTACAAAGCCATAGTTGATCTATATTTAGATACAATGTGTAGTCTGATGACCTTATTGCATACCGCACATAACAGTACTTACACGCATCTATCTATCTATTCATGTGTCAACTATTTTACACCTCTACGATATTTTAAACTGATTTATTTAATGGACACTCAAAACTGGTTAATTACATGATAGCTACATGATGCAAATTATATGGAATAAGGAACCGCAGTATATGTACATGAAGGTTTTTAATTTCGTTTGTATTATGGCAAAGCTCTCAAAATTGGTTAATAGTTTATATAAGCGAAGACATACACAGTGGCCTTCACGCCACAACGCCCAGGCTTGCACATTATTTTGACTTTATTCATCAATAGGGGTGAAGGACGTGTGCTGGGATTGGGGGCCATACACACAAACCCCCTATAACCTGATAGGCTTGCACATCATTTTAGAGTCAGCTACACCTATGATACATGACAACAAATGTAACTATTCCATTTTCAACAATTTATGATAGAAAAAATTTATCAAATAACATTATCTTAAGACTTTTTTTTACTGATATCAGTGACTTAATAGTTTATATGTCTGCTGATATTTTGAAAACTAGTTTGTATTATAAAAAAAGTTAAAGCTTCAATTAGAGATACCAATACATGACCAATATGATAGACACAACATTGCCGTGTGTGTTCTCATGTGTTCCTATAAACTAAAATGTTTGTTCTTTTGACATTTTCGATATTGAAATGTTAGAGCCCATTGTCCTATTTGGTTTAGGCAGAGACATATCAACACTTTATTAAGTTTTGACACCCATTCCCATTTGGTCTACTATTCCTACTTTTTGTCTACCATTACTAAGATTGATTTTTATTAGCAATAAAAGTATGAAATTATAACATTTCATAATTATTTTCTTGTTTTAAAAAAGAGTGTACTTCAAAATCCCTATGGACAAATCCCCATGGCTAAAATATGACATGGTAGTCAAAATCCCCTCGACAGTATTAACAGGGTGGTCAAAATCTCCTTGATGGGTAGTCAAAATCCCCTCGACAGTATTAATAGGGTAGTCAAAATCCCCATGGCAAAAATGATAGGATAGTCAAAATCCCCTTGATGGGTACTCAAAATCAAAAAGATTAAATTAATCTTTTTTTGAAACTGCAAATTAATATGATTTAAAGTAATTATCATCAAAGATCTGTTGCCAATATGCAGTCAATTTATTAATTCAGGGGTAATCACTGACATGATCACTTATATAATTGTGACAAACAAGTTTTTGTTAAAAATTACAATAAACTGCTTTAATTATCAGCAATAATTAATATGACAACATAAATAATTTACATAAAAATAAAGTTCATAACATAGTTGTTTGTGAATTTGCAGTTTTTATAAATGCTTCTGAATCTGCCCCTTTTTTAAAGAAATAAAACAACAACAAAAATTACATTCAAGATTGAACGCTCTCATATATATATAATATATCATGGGGATTTTGATTACCGATTAAGGGGAATTTGACTACCTTTGTAATTCTATCATGGGGATTTTGACTACCTTGTCATTTTTGAGCCATGGGATTTTGACATCCCCCTTTAGGAAATGGTACTGCCAGCATAGATGCACATTTTTCTTTTGCTTTTCAACCATAAAAAAAAGAGATGTTTTACGGTATATATGTTTTTCCTATTTTAGCAATTTTGACTATTAAAATATTGTATAATGTAATATATATATATTTTAATTAAAAAAAAAAACGTTTTAATAATTATTTCGATGTTTTATATTACCTGTTAATTGGTAATCACTAAAACCTTTCTTGATTAAGTTTCTTTTGATTTTATTACCTTACAAACATGGAATGTGTTTGTTTGTCACATTTGCTTTAACAAGTTCTATTAATGTATTAATTTTAGAAAAATTACATAAAATATATGTATAATTATTGAAAAATTAAAAAAATAAAATTATATTAGTATTTACGTATATAAAATAGAGAGAAGACGAAATGGGAAAGGGTGTCAAAATAGGAGTAGACGAAATGGGAATGAATGTCAAAATCATAGACGAAATGGGAGTAGACCAAATGGGAAGTTACCCTATAAATTACGTAATTAAATTATAGCGTCATAGTCGGCAATCATTTTAAAACAAAAATCTAAACAGATACTTATTAAAAAAAAAAATCATTGTATGCATATTTAACATATATTTTTTTTACATATTTTCTGCTATATTTCTTAGTATACAAAATTGATTACGAGTATTTTTGTATACTGATTCTTAAAAATATTTATAAATGATGAGATCAACCCTTCCCTTTTCATTACTCGTCGGTAGCAAAATGATATGAATAAAAAAAATTGTTTTGTAAATTTTCAAATAAAATTGGTTTTATATTCAATGCGCAATGCATGGTTCTGTACAGTTATCTTATGATCTGTGCGCTGGAATTTGGAAGTTGACTTCTGACATAACTTTTTCTCGTTATTGTTATGTTATACTTGTTTTACACAGATGCAAAAACATATTTTGAAAACTGCACTAGAACCTAATGCTTTAAAATTTTAATCTGTTTTTTTTTCTCAAATGGGGTTCGAATGTGGCTTCATAAATCTTTCTGATGCGATATCATTATGTAATACTTGTATCGCATGGGTACAAAAAATAATAAGAACCCTGCAGTACTTTTGGAAAATTTCAATCTCAAATGGAGTCCAATGAACTTACAAAAAAAATCTGAAATCAAAGACTTACAACTAGGTTGAAAATCACACAATGTGCTATACCGCTATTTGTATGGCACTAAGTAATATGGACCCCCGCAGTGTTATGTCATAGTATCGCCATATGTGTCCGTCAAATTGCAAGCCAGCTGGTGCCTTATCGGTACACCGATCACAAAAGAACCCTGATGTCTAAAATTATTTGATTGTAACACGTGCCAGATGAATGAACCCGGGGCATGTGATTAAATAGTAAAGAAATAATGAAAACTGTCAAACATTAAAGCGTATCATTTTAACATATTGTAAATACTTTCAATTAATTGAATTTTAGAAAATTTAGTCAAAATCCGTGATACTAATATCATTTAAATAAAATGATAACTCAGCACAAAATAATCAATCTCCCGGTAGTATGACTATCTGTATGTCTGCATTTATATTCCTATTCTGTACATACATAAAATATACAGACTAAATGCATATGCAGTATTCGTGTGGTTTAGGAAATCATTGAATGTATTCGAAAGCTAAACAGGACCGGTATGAACTAAAACAGACATACACATGAACGTAGGTTCAATTATTATGGACCTGATTAGCTCAGTCGGTTACGTGTCTGACTATCAATCCAGGGGTCTTGAGTTTGAATACCACGCCAGGCAACAGTCTCGGTGATGATTGATATACGACATTGTGTCTTATTATCATTCATCTCTCACCACGGACTCAAGTGGGAAAGTTATCAGTTACTTGCAGAGATTGGGTGTGCTCGAGTACTGGTTAATCCCAGGAAACAGTGGTTAGGTTAACTGATCTTCTGTTCGCCCTCCATGGCATAAAAAATAACGCTTATTATTCAATCAATCAATCAATCATTATTGGGACAACCTAAGGAGAGAGTTTATATGGAAACGAACTGCACAATTTCATTGCATGTATTGAATGAAACAACACGTTTGCTGTCATCTCTTTGATGACTGTGATGTCACCGTGCGTCAGCTAACATCAAAGGGATATTGCAAGGGTGAAACGACATGATTTCAAGTCCTTGAAAGTGACATGTTTATGTCGTTTCTTTTTGAAAACTGAAGCATGGTTTTTGGATTGCGAAGTTAGTAATATGGTGGAAATATATCAAATTAATAGATAAGATATATAATTAACATTTTATATTAATTATTTAGTTCAAGTTACATTGATAATGTTCAGATCTGTACTTTGCCGACAACTATTTATGTTAAGCGTGGTCTAATGGTAGAGCACCATACCCATGATCGGAGGGTCATGTATTCGGTCAATTTTGATATACCGCTTTTGTTTGCTTGAGTTTTTTAACAATAACTTTAATTATAATATTAATGACATTAATTAAGGAAAGTTATCAAACCTGGACCGATTTTATTTTGATGTCGGACTGGAATTGTTTGCGTTAGCCATAACGTTTGGAAAAATAGTTGTAATTTAAACTTATTTATTTTACTTTGATTGTGAAACAAGTTCTTACAACTTAGACAAATCACGTTCGAAGTCTTCCTGTGTAGAACCAGTACAAAGCATATGTGGAAAAAGTGCCCTGCTCTAGGACACCACAAATAGCCGTGACGGAGGATTGAACCCATGACCCTCAAATCATGGGTTCGGTGCTCTACCATGTGCTCCACACATGAACATGACACCCATTCAGAGGATTTCTACCCCTCTGCAGAGATTGACAGTCAGTCTAGTCTTACCCGTAACAACACGGTTTTTTTTTACCATTTAAGCTTTCTTTTATTTAGATACAAAAAATCATCATGAAGTTCATGAAACATTTAACACACATACATGTATATGTATAAAGCTGTTACCTTATATTGTATAAAGAGAGTGGCACTGAGCATAATGTACATTTTATACCATCTTATGAGTTCAGATGTTGAGTAAGATTTTATGTCCACTGCAGTCTATTCACTACTAAAACTAACTGTTTATTATTTGACCTGCTAAAAAACAGCTGATTTAAACAAACAAATTGAATAACAAAACTGTTATCTTTTATATGAATTCTACATATCACTCACGGACACAGAATTAATGGCTGTTTTCAATTCAAGTTGTTCATTTCTGCTCAAACATATTTATCATCAACAGTTAGCAGCTACTTGTTTAAAATCATTGGTAAATTCTTAAATTAAATGCACTTATGAAAGTAAATTTCATTACAGAATAACATTCTGCCCAATTATGCAGCCCACAAACACAAATGCTGATATGCCACACATGGAAAATTACTTTGTTCATGGAAAACTTTGATTGACAGTCCAGAAAATGATCGGTGTCAATAAGATGCTCGATGTTTTATCTCATCATCAAAGGAACCTTGACTCTGGTCACTCCAATGATTACCTTGCCTAGCAACTGATACAATGATGAAGTCAGCTTGCAAGGTATGAAACATGAAATTTACCTGTGCGGATATTCGGGAGCAAAAGTAACAAATTATTGCAATTTACATTCCCACCTGTGGCGACTCTTATCCTCGGATTAGACTATATATCAAATATGGATTTAAATTGTTAATTGCAACTCGCCTGACTTCAGACAAAAGCAATACTAGTAAGTTTAAGGTGACTTTGCCATCACCAAAAAAGTAAAGCGAAGTGACAGAGAAAATAGCAACTTTGTCGCCAACAAGCCCGCTAGTTTGAGCTCTTTATAAAGTTAGAAAACATAAGACTTTGCATACTTCAACACTTTAAACAACAAACAATAAAAACATCAAAATTACCTCCTTTGACACATGAATATTTAACTACATAATCATAATAATTTGACATAACTGCATGACCCGGCAAAATACCTTCTTGATATTAAGTTTACATGTTATTTTAAATGTATGTACACTAATCATTAAAAAGTGTAACTGTTTCAAAACGAATACAAGTTCCTTTGCCCAGCACTTAAATGTTTTATTGCCTGTTGCACAGTAAATGGGCCATTGTTTTAAAAAAATAGGTAAATGATTTTAGAAAACAAAATACAATTTAATTTCTTATTTCAACCATAATTACTACAACACATCAATATAACCTAAATATAGCTATAATTTTTTTAGTAAAAAAAGCTTTTATCTTTTATTTTTGAGTGCTTTGAATGGCCTACAAACACCTGTTTTGGGGCGTAATGTGTAAACATCTAAAATTTATCCTTTATTAAAATACAAATAATCGCACTTTTAACCCTTTGCTCTTCAATACCGCAAAACACCACTCCTATCCAGTACGCCTAAATACCGCAAAAAACCGCATCTATCCAATGCACCACGATGCCGCAAACCCCCGCAGTTATCAATTGATTCATGATTACGCATTTCCTTGCAGTGTGTTTTTAAACTCAAAATTGTTGCATATTTATGATCAAACAAATGTCTGACCTTTCTTTACGTAAACATTAATTCCACAGGAAGTTGATTCTCAAAAAAAAACATGCAGTTACTATTAATAAATATGAAATTAATAGCATCCAATATAATGAAGGCATTCCCATATATCACGCGTGAAAGGTGTGTGTGTGTTCTCGAACAATCCAGTTGAAACAAGGTCATATTTCTAAAAATAACCGTGTTTTTACTTTATATATCGTTTATCAAAATAAACAAATCGGCATCTTTGAAGAATGGTTTGTTTTTACAGCTCATAGCTCTTTCGGTTGGGAGAATTTGAAGGTGGTATATGACAAGTGGCAAGTGATATACCGAGTTGCAAATTCGGTAATAAACTTTTGATCATTATTTCAATTAAACTAAAATTAAAAAGTGTCCTGCTGACAACAGAGGATCACATTGAATATACGGTACCAGGAAAATGATTGATTGATTGAATATTTAGCATCATTTTTATGCCATCGAGGGCTAACAGACGATCAGTTAACCTAACCACGGTTTCCTGGGATTAACCAGTACTCGAGCACACCTCGTCTCCGCAAGTAACTGATAACTTTCCCACTTGAATCAGTGGTGAGAGACGAATGATAATGAGACGCAATGTCGTATATCAATCATCACGGAGACTGTTGCCGGGCGGGGGATTCGAACTCACGACCCCTGGATTGATAGTCAGACGCGTAACCGACAGAGCTGATCGGGCCCGGCCCAGGAAAATGAAAACAATCTGCCAGTTCATTTTAGAACATTAAAATTTTCATTGCGACCATGTTATCAAAAATTTTTGATTTAAATATTCAAAATTATGACTGATTTTTGGCATCTTTTAGAAAGCTACTCTAACGAGTCTGATTTTTCTGACTTTAATATTGATTCATCTGGAGATGAGGATCAGACTCGTGAATAGACAAGCAATTATTCTGATTTGAGGATGTGTTTTATGAAGCTTTTTATAAATAACAATTTACCAATTTTTGTAAATAAGTAACTAGTTCAAACAGGCAAAACAAATGCGTTACAAATTGTCCCGCTATAATTTATTCTCACTTTCTGTTGGAATGCAGTAGAAACAAAATAAATAACAGAATAAATAAAACTTTTAGACTAATCAGTTGGAAATAAAGATGGTATGACAAGTAAAGATGGTCTTTACAAGTTTGAACAATACAAAAAGTAAATATGCAGTGGCGAGGTCAGGGGTGGTGGGGTTATATTTTTTTTTAAAAAATCCGGACTCTGCAACTGTAAATTTAGTAGTGCAGTGGATGGATTTATGGGGGTGGTTGGTTGGAAACAGATTTTCAAATTTATTTTCATAAACAAAGTTTTACAACTCTGTATTCTGCATAATGTAAATAAGTTGGGTGGGGGTATAAGGCTAGAAAAATACTCTTCCAATATAAATTAGGAAAGGGGTGGTAATAATAATTAAAAAAATGAATAGTGGGGGAGAATGGTAGGGGGGGAGGGGAGTAACTGGATTCTGTATAATGTAAATTATTTGTTATGAATGTTAATTTATTTATTTAGTTGTACACTGTTTATTTACATGAATTAGTCATAGATATATATGGTATATTACCATAAATAAATATATTTTTGCAGATTTTTTTTTTTTTACTTCACAAACCTATGTTACACAATAGTAATATATTTAAAAAAAATTACATCACCAGAAAGAGAAATTAATTCTACAAAAACTTCGCATATACACCATAACTATAAAATCAGTATTTCACCCTGTAAAAAGGAGTTAATTAACAGAGGTGTCAAACTTGAACATTTTCCCAATAAGCTGCATGGAGATCTTATCAGTTACCTATTGGGTATTGATTATCAGATACTGGTCAACTGTATTGACCAGTGATAGCTGATAAGGTAAAACTTATGTGGAGCAAAGGTTTAATTGTTCATAAACTCATTTAATTAATTTTGATCAACAGATAATTTAATTACTTTTATGTTGACAGGCTTTTCAGGGTCAGCTAAGTCATAATTCTTTAATAGACATTTGAACGATACCTCTACTTTGCAATGGAAAAAAATAAATCAAAACCTTCCTTTATTTATTCATAAATATATGAAAATGTACTTTATGAAAGTTTATTTTCCTTCTCATGCTTTGCTTTTGCATGTAATTCAACAGAGTTTGTTTCTACTGTTAAAATAGTGTATATGTGAAAATATACATAAATCAGAATTTTTTTTAAATGTATAAATTATTAGCAGAGTGCAACTAGGATACGAATGATTTCTAAAAAGTGAAAAATATATACATAATGACCATTTACAACTTTTTTTTTGTGAACTAACTATGAAAGTTGTATATATTTTGTAATTAAATACAATCATAAACATTGTATAGGCACAAAATTGTGCAAGAGTATTACTTTAAAATTTCTTATACACATTTTAGTTTAGGAAACAAAAAATAAGAGATTTTACAAAAAGGGGACAGACATTACATTTTTTTTATACTTGTAAGTTACCATTGATATTGACCCCTTACTTAACTGAAAATGTTTAAATTAGTAATAAGCCATAATACTATGTGATATCATGTACATCCTATCTTAAACCTCGGGTCATAAAACAATGGTAAAATATAATTGGTAGTTATCTTATGTATCCATATATCCAGGTAATTGTCAGTAGTAAACCAGCAACAAATTATGGTGTGCCGTAAAACCCCAAACATAATTTCTCAGTGTTTTCTCCAGCTCCAATTTTTTGGGGGTCATTGATGACCCACTGACTTAAAATCTGGGGGTCATTTTCAAAATCTGGGGGTCATCAGTTTTAAACTTAATCAACTTGAATAAATGGTGGTAAATAATATATAATTTACTGAAACTGTTTCACACAAATTTCTCAATCAAAGCTGCAATTTAAGTTAATTTCTTCAAAACAATTTAACTTCAAACAAATGATTCACTTCTGGCAACAAGTTACAACAACTAGAAACTAGTTGTTTTTATGATCATGACCACAGGGCCATGAACTTTTCAACTGTGGCCATGAACTTTTCAAATGACTAACTATAATGAAAAACACTAAAATTATTTCAACATTTTATATTTCAGCTGAGCTTCATGTTTACCATTACTAAGCATTATACTCTTTGGAAAACAAAACTTTGTTGTTTTCTTTTTCCCCAAAACCATTTCTCTACTGGCTCATTTTAGAGTAATGTTATCTTAATATAAAAACATTCAAATGGTTACTTAACAAAAATTATTAAAAATTAGTCATTTTTCAAAATGAATATAAATTTCTAAAAGTTTATTTTCTTTTTTCTATAACCTTTTAAACATCCATTAAAGAAACATAAGCGGTGCCAGGAATACTGCCGTACAAACATGGACTGGCCTATGTTTAAACTGTTATCAAAATGTTGCACATGTGCATCTCGATACCTTATAGAAAACAAAATAAAAAAGTTTTCAGATAGAGTATTGTCCGTACATTTTAAACAACTTTCTTGAAAAGTTTCACGATTTCAATATTTCATCTTTATATACAAACAACTTAAAACTGGGTATATATCAGTGCTATTGTTGCAGCATACATTTGTTTTCACAGACGTTGTCTTCAAACTATAATATTACTTTGCAGAAAATTATGTATGTTATCATAATCGTCTATGCGAGTGCATCAATATAGCGTTAATAGCCAATTAAAGCGTTTACGTAACTAAGTAGAGCCGCGTGACTGGGGTTTCCCTGAATCAGACCACGTGATCTGTCAAAACAGCTTGCATTGTAAAAATAACTCTGAAACCAGCTTGACAAATCAAATATGCGCAATTTGAATTTCTGTATTTTTAAGGTTGCGTCATAGTGGACACACTGAACAAACTTGAGATTCGATTGCGTGAAAAACGCAAGACACGCGATCTGGAGAAAACATTGATGTCTTGTGGTAGAGATAAACTGACCTATAATTGTTTAGCTGCATTGGTATTCCTATATTAATTATAACTAACTTAGATCCAAATTTGAAGATTAATTCTACTATCATGCTATACAGGGGTTTTGTATATATGCACAGCAACAGCTGAATACAATATTATTTATAAGCATATCGTATTTTTAAATACAGACCAGTCACTGTTAATCGATCCATTTTGCATAAAACTTGATACAGAACGGTTTAACAGTTTATTTAAACAAAAATAAAGTTAAACTGTGAAAAATGTATATCAGGGCAGTTGGCAGCTCGCACTTACCTTAAAAGTGCCAATAGTAAAAAATATTTAAAAAAATCAATATCATTTCAGATTAGATCTGAAATTAACTATTTAACTGGTCACAGATGTTTAAGATAAAAAAAATAGTCTTGTGTTACCGTATTTACCCTATGTATTGGGACACCCTATGTTTTGGGACACCCTTATTTTTCAGGAAAATAATTATTTTATTGATAATAACAATTGGGACACATCACAATTTTTTAAAAAAATCTGATAATTTTTCGCTCCTAAGTTTTGGGACACCTATAAATTTTTATTTTTGGACATGTTATCTCCGATAATTTCGCATATAGATAATAAATTTTAATCCCAAAATATCCATGAAAAACATTGCCGGTACATCGTAATTTTCTACTTCTGATAATAATAAAAGATAAGGTAAAATAGTTATTGCTCTCTTTATTATTTAAAGTCTATAAATTGCCATACCTGTAACTAATTAATTCCTTTGTTGTAAGTTTTAATCCCGAATTATCCATGAAAAACATTGCCTCGAGCATCGTTCCTTTGCTTGTAAACGTGTGATAAAACAATCAAGTGGTACATAGCCTGCTTACACAATTCCCCAATTAACTGACCTATTTATATCTAAACACCGGTTTTATGTCACTGTTTTGTTGTATGATTGACAACTGTTTACACGACATCCCAACAAACTGATATTAATTTATCTTCAAACACATGTTCGTTTCATCGAAGTGAAATAACACGCGACGGAAACTGTCAGAGTTGACGTCATCGCACATTGGCAAAAGGTCAAAATTAAATTGTGTCGGTGGAAAAAGAAAATAGACATAAGCGTGTAATGAACATAACATTCTTTAAATTCAATGGGTATAAGCTGTAAACATTGTTTTGATGTTTTATGCTAAATAAAATATTTTACATGACAATTTATCGGCATTATTTTTTTTACCAAATATGACTTGCTATAGAATTGTATAAATGCCGGTAGAGAATGCATCACTTGTGTCCATACTTGCCTGAAGCGTCTATTACCAATTGTAAACCAATCGAGATTGAAAAATTTAGACTGGTTCACATTTATTTATTATACTTTACCGATACCGCAATGGTAATTTTTGTGGAACCAGTCTGACTTTGTTTCTATTGTGTTCATATGATGAAATAGACATGATGTCGTGTGTATTTTATTTATGACTGGGGTAGACGTAGTTCCAGATCATTTATTGACCTTCTGGCGTATATTATGTTTGCAGTAAAATGTAGCGAAGTGAACGCATAACTCAAATCTGTGATCAACTTGTAGTTAAAACATATTGTTACAAATGAAAAGCGAGGGATTTTCCAAAATACTTTGTTTTATTTTAAATGATTAATTGGGTCATTTTTGTGCCGATAAAAAATATGAAAATGAGTTTGTTTTTTTTAAATCACTCTTATTTTTTTTACCACACCCAGTTTCAAACAAACAATTCCCTTTAATTATTTTGTATTTCAATAAAAAAAATCTGAAACTGGCAAACTGACGCACGTATCGGCGGCATACATCAAAAGAGTTTAGGTCGGCGTACTTCAAAGCACGTGGGCACGCTCCATCAAGACTGAAGTTTTGCAAAGTATAAGGAGACATTACAATGCAATTTACGGATAAGGGTGTTTTGTATTTAAATAAATTGAAAACAAACAATTATGGTTTGTGTCAATTGGATTAAACAAATATGAATTTAAGAAAACAAATGAAAACGCGAACGTAGGTTTGGTAATTTTATTATTAATTTATGTAATTAGTGTACCTACCTAATTGCTATGTAACTGTTTGTAGCTATATCTGTGATATTTTATTGAGTGCTACGTTAGAAAGTACGCTTACCGATATCTATACGGAACATAGAAATACCGAAATTACCGTATTCACCCTATGTATTGGGACAGTAAAAAAAAATAATTATTTTTTAAAATAATAAGTATTGGGACAGCAAAAAAATTAATTATTTGTTGCTGTCCCAATACATAGGGTAAATACGGTACTCTATATTGAATATTAGGATGGTAGATATCCATAATATTCCCTAAAACTGCTCTCAGTAGTGTGTATACAGTGCAATAAGGCCTAAAAAAATAAATGTTGTGTTTACGGTTTCCCAACCGACCCATGGTAAAAGGTCCCGACCGTATATTTTTTTTTTCAAAAAAAATAAAAATTAAAAAAATTCGCCGACTGTCGTGTTAGGATGGTTCAGGTGCTCCAAGTATCGGGCGAACACCAATATATAAAACTGTATACCAAAGACGAAACTTTTAGAAAAGTGCGACTTGAAATTCGAAGCACAACTGTGCCTGAAGACCAAAAGTAAACAATCTGAAAAACTGTGAAAAAGAAATGACACAAATTCGTTTCTGAAATGGTTACAGTATTTATTCTTTCTACATTTCAACGCAATTATAATTATTTAATCATTTGCAAACTAGACATTGAATGTTCCTCGGCAATAAGTTATAACACGATGAAATTCTTGGTGAATCTCCAAGGAATCGATTCATCGCGAATTGTTCGCCATTTTTTGTATAAGGTATCGAGGCGTGCATGCGCAACTTTCTAATCTCGGTTTAAACATTGGACTATTTTCCGGTATTTGCCTTGTTTTTTTATTGGACGGGAAAATCGCGGGATCAAAGCGGATATTTATCTACATAAGCACTTGTTAATACTTATTAGGAAGTTAGAATGCTAGGTGTAACTGTTCCACCCTGCACCTGAGGAGTCCCAAATAGGAAGCGTTTTTACATGTGAAACGAACACAAACTCTGGCACAAACTTTGAAATTCAGGATTATGTCCAAGTGTTAAAATTGGTTGGTAGTTTTGAAATATTTTCACAGATATATTAAATATATTAAATTAAATTCCTTTTATATATTTAATAATACTTTTTCAACAGATTCTGTTGAATACCCAATCTAACCTATTGCAATATGGTGCACATGGTGCAGAACAAATGAGAATATATTGAAAGTGGAAAGGAAAACATTCAAACTACAAAAGCAGACAAACTACAAAAGTATACAATAATTATGTTGTAACCAAATGCTTTTGAAAAAGGTGTCATTACTTCGCATTCAAAATTGAGTAACTGCGAGAGAAAATGAAGAAAAAAATAACCAAAAAACACCGACCCTTTGATTTTGCATCTAAAAAAATCAGCCAAAAAAAAAATAGTCCTACCTACCGACCCAATTTTTTTCCAGCATGAAATCTTAAACACATCATTTATTTTTTTAGGCCTAAGCCATATAATCCCGTACTAAGAGTATGTTACCATTTTTATGCTGTGAATTTGCATATTTAACTTGTGTATTAAATGCAAGAAGAATAATGTTTATTGCGTATATATTATCAACTATTAAGAAAATAAGTTGAATGTGTTGGATATACATGATTATTAGACGTATAATCATATAAATGATTATAAACATGTTAAAATCACATACATTAAACTATATCATAATTGCTTTTACACGTATCTTTAATAATGGCAGCAATTTTATGAACTCAAATAAAGGTATCTCTCGTAACGTCCGTCTTCATATAATGTACTGGTAACGTCTGTCCCTTGAGCTCCTGGGTTATGTATATATGCTATTTATTATAATTGGTATAAAAGAGACTGTTATAAATGTTCATAGTATGTTATGTTAATGTCAGTTCTTTGTTTTAATGTTTGCTTTATAAAGGTTAAACAATTAAAACTTTATTTTTAAGAATAGATAAAATTATGGTTATAAATATTTGCTTTAATGAATTAGATCTACAAAAAAAAATAAATACAAAAAGGAAATCTTTTTGAAAATTATGCTTATATATTGATACAGATACCCCAGATGAATACATTAACTCCTTTTTAAAGACTTAAACAAGCACATATATCAACACAACTATGAAGTTGTAACGTCCGTCCCCTTGTCTACTTGCCTTGAGAATTATAAGATTGTTTAAAATTTAGGTCAAAAGTTATCTCTTCTTCCATTGTTTTAAACATACCAATTTCTGGAGGACAACCTTACTGATATTGAAGAACTTCAAAAATCCCCCTTTGCAACAAACCAGTTATTTCCCTAAAGAAACTCAATGTTACAAACTTCAAGATTTAATACTGATCTTTTGCACAATATGAACATTCTCAAAAATAATGTTTCTTATCTCCAGTCTTAGGTTCAGGTGTTAAAAGTTGATGCTGCAGAAACAAAAAAATAAGTTAAATACACTCACAGTTGTTTTAAAGTCTGATATGGAGGAGATAAATGAAGAATTAATAGTATGTAGTAAAATACAGGCCTAACATATCAAAGGAATCAACACAGACGAGTCTATGTAACTGTCAAATGGCCTTGACGCATTAGCAAAATTTGTTAATAAACTTGAATATGCTTGTTCTCATGTCTACAACAGACTAGTAGAATTAAGTCGGAAAACCAATGACATGGAATAAATATTGAAAACTTCCATAATTCTTTAACAGAGGCACAAGAGAACATGAAATGTATTTAAAAAATGTAGAAGACAAACTAGTAGAACGTATAAACTGTGACCAAAAATCAATATCTGAAAATGTTAAAATTAAAACAATAGAAAAGGAACTGAAAAGGCATATTTCAAAGATAGCGCTTAAAAAGTGCTACGAGTAGTCAAAATTGGCCCAATCTCAAAAGTTTATAAAATTATATATTTGGATTCTTTAAACAGTTTATTTTTTGTATTTAGTACTGTTTTTTCGTATAACACATTATTATGTAAACACTGTACTTTTTAATACATGGTGTTGAAGACAAAAACACGTTATTTTGGCGACGTACTTAAAATGATGAAAAAAACAATCAAAGGCCTGACAGCCTGAGGGAAGACTCAATTGTTCATATTTAACCTGAAATGTGTTGAAAATGAAACCCCATTCAAAAAAAAAATTGTTACTGAAACAAGACGTGTTTGGTTACAGCAACGACGACCAGGTAATAGTGTTAAAAAATCTAATCTTTTGTATGTTTTTCGTCATTATAGATAGTACTTTAAATGTGGCTGGCATACTAAAAGATCTGATTTTATAGCACATGTATAAAAAACAAAAAAAAACCTTTCTTATAATAGAGTAAACGTCAATAAAAATGACTGATTTACACGAACAGCACAAACATTTGGCCTTTACACGAGTTCAAATCGATATTTTGTATAAACAAAGCAAGTACACTGCCTTTTTAAAGTATTCCAGCCTTTCTTTAATTAATATAAGTAATCCCGAATCAAACATCAATCTGAAATCGTAGTATTGAGACCACAATCTTAATTTTTCCTGCATTTTACCAAATAAATGGCGACCAAAATATCATGCGTCACTTGGAACATCGAAAGGACTATTTTTAAGTTTGCTTTACTAACTCGCACTAGTTGCATTAAGTGGAAATTGTATGCTTTGACTACTGCATATTTGAAGTGTTTGATAGAACAAAAGTCGCAATAAAATCAAATTTGGATCTCTACATCCTCTGGTATGGCAGTTGCACTTCGAAAGATTTGGAACTATTTTATCGGTCGGAGGAAATGAAATCACTGCCCTCGGTATAACAAAGATTATAGAACAAAATCATAAATAGGCAGTGTGGTGACTATAGGACCTCACTAGGCTCGTCTTCCAAAAACAAAACTTTATTTTCTGACTTTGATGCTATTGGCCCATTTACTGTGCAACAGGCAATATGTAACAACTGCTAAACTCTCTTGTAATCTAGTCCATGACTATGTACTGTGTAAAAAATAGTTTTCATAAATTTGTTTTTTATACAAAATTCTTGTCTGACAGAATAATTCTTGAAAATTAGTTACATAAGCAAAATACTTGTACTATTGATACAAATTTATATAAACAACTTTATCTTCTTCTGTACTTCTTGATCTTGGTTTCGGCCTGTTTCTGTCTTCATGATTTCAATTGTTTGTGTAGGAGCGATTACTTACAGATCAAAGAATAATGAAGTTTACTCTTATACTCATTTGAGATAGTAGCACAGGGTTTATTATGCCCTTTAACACAGTGCTGTGGTTGACTTTTACTTTCGTTAATTTAGAATTTTAAGTAAAACACTTAGAATTCTTCTCTTGAGTCAATTAATTATCTTTTTATCTTACAGATATTTATATTTCGGCATGGAGATTATTATGCCCCAGTAATATGGTTACACTATTTACACATTTCTTTCTTTTTGCTGTAATATGATTTTTACAAATCAATATTTAATTCTTGCAGGGCACAATTTTGTGATTGATCTCATATTTTTGTTTTACCAATGCAAACCTTCACAGCTCAAACATGATAATCCTTTCCAGTGTGTACCTCAATTATTCATCCCAACAGCCAATGACCTCTTGGTGTATCCGGTGATATAACCAAAACTACATCTCCTGGTTTCATGTCTCTTTTTTAGCGGGACCACTTAATTCTTGCGTTAAGTCCCGTCAACCATTCCTGTAGCCATCTTTGCCAAAGTAGTTGCACAAGTTCCTGAATGTGACGCCAACGTTTTAACAAACTGTAAACTTTGCATCAACTGAATCAGGTGCAAATAATCCACCAATTTGTCCATGTAAGAAATGATCTGGTGTTAATGGTACATGTTCCAATAAATTAGCAGATTGGAAAGTTAAAGGCCAAGAGTTTACAAATTCTTTAGCAACTGTGCAAGATGTCATAAGTTCTTAATTGGTAATATTGGCTTTGCCAAGGATACTGAAAATTGTGTGGTTTTGCTGCTTTTTTTCGTTGTTTCCTGAACTCCATCGAAATGTGGCACAAGTAGCGGATTAAAATGTCTTTCAATCCCTTTATTGGTTGTAGATTCCACCATTTGTTGTTGATATAGTTGTTTTACAAGCTATTTCAGCTCAGCACCATCAAAATTTGTAACATTGTCAGATAATACCTAACAATGAATTAACTTTTAGTATTCGGTTATTAGCTTTAAGAATAACAGGAACCTTTCTCGAAGTGACAACACTACTGACCTGTCTATTTGAAAATGTTTGTTTCCATTGTCCTGCATTCTGGAATTTGATTTGTTGCTTATTGCTTTTTGTGTTATGTAATGATCTATTATGTGTTTTTGGACATCCATTAACCCCCACATCTTGTATACCAGCGACATTTTTGTTGTTGTTATTTAAACATCTGAAGCACAAATTCTTTTCTTTTGCCTTCATCCAACATGCATATACTACATGTTCTTCACAAAACAACATGTATACATCTTATTGCTTGATTGGACTTTTTCTTTTCTTGCTTGTACTTAAAATGATCTTAGTTTATCATATTGTTTGTCAGACCTGTTGATCCTTTCCTTTTCTTGTGGCAGTACATGAATTGTCTCAGCAGCTATTGTGTGATACTGTGCTTCCACAATCTGAAAGTATCAACCAATTCTTCTTTTCGTTTCTCACAAATCCAACGGCCAATATCTTGTTAACATGCTTTCGGGCATTTTTCTTTGGACTTTCAAAATACACCAAGCCATTTCTGAATTTGTCATCTCTACCAGCCTCTTTCAAGTTGATTGCAGCTATATCTAAAAGTTCTGCAAACTTTTAAGTGTTCTATGCATCTTCATCCTTTATTCCCGGAAATTTAAGTTCTTTTAAATATGCAGCAATTTGTCTTCTTTGACCATCATACTTTCTCTTCACATCTCACATCACTATTACATTTCCCATAGGCCATAGGGTTTCATTGAAACATTATTGTCCAAAACACAGTGAAACAAAACAAAACCTGCAGTATGTGTCTGGGCTCAAATTCATCACAGGTTCAACATCTGCAATTATAAAGGAAAAAAGAATACATTGACCAAGTCTTTTTTTTTAATTCAATGGTTTTGTGATACCTATCAATTTCCAGAGAAATAATATGTCAACATTTTTCGCCCACAATACGGTTCGAACCAACAATTCTAAATTGACAAAGAATTGCCTTGAAATCTGGTATTAGCAATTTATTTTCAGTGGTGATTTGTAAAATACCATTTAACACATTAAGTAAAATAAATCAATGCAATATAAAGCCCTGAAAAAAAGAAGATGAGAGAACTAAAGTTTAATTTCTACTTCCTTCACTTGTAGGTCCAGAGTACTCAAGGGAGATAATAGTGGTGTGAGTCCTTTACACTACAGAGACAAAATTCTTTTGTAGCACTGTAACTGGCCTCTGAGTGTCCAAGCTTCTCTTCTGGCTTCATGTCTTGAATTTTTAATGTCGCTGTGTTTCACCATTCCACTTTTGCTGCTTTTCACACTGCCTATTTCTGAATACACACTCCTATAATATTTTAACATTTCATCTTAATGCTCTTCTATAATGTTAATATCTATTACTTTAATGATTTCATCAGTCCTACCAGACACTTTATAAAACAAGAGGCCAAAGAGGGCCTGAGGATGCTCTACTGACTCATAGTGGCCATAGCACTTTTTGAAATTCCACAATATTTACCCTCTTTGTGGGGTCGTCTTAACAACTTATGGATAAATACCCTACCACACCCATACTGAACAAAAACTTAATTGCTATGAAAAGGAAATACTTTAAATCCCCATACCATTCATCTGTAAACAAAATACAGTCCCCTGTACAGAGCCCTTATACAACCCAGCCCTTTAATTTGTCAGAACTACAATCACCCACTCTAAGCAATTTATTATGAGCAGAAATGATTCAAATTTTAAAAAGAATTTTTTTTTACACATGGATGCAAAATGAAAAAAATCAGTTTTCCCTATAATATTCCTATGTAAAAGTCACATTACAGGGCCCCAATATATCCCAGCCCCTTTATATGCAGAATTTTCAATCCTTGCTGATGTAAGGATCATTTATATCAAATATGAACTTGACTGAAAGGTTATTGAGAGGAAATTTGTGAAAATTCCTAATTTTAACCTTACTGCCCCATCCGCCTTCTGGCCGCTTAATGAAACTAAATCCTCTTTATTGAACAAAATCAAATTTATTGTTACTAGACAATGCCTTAGATCTCAAATTGAACAACATATTAACCCAAATGGACAAAAAAATGAGAATTTTCCATTTCCCCATAGTATTCCTATGTTAAACTTAAAGACCTTTACAGGGCCTCTATACATCCCAGTGTCCCTTGATTTGTACAAACTTACAGATCCTCTATACATCCCAGTGTCCCTTGATTTGTACAAACTGACAGATCCTCTATACATCCCAGTGTCCCTTGATTTGTACAAACTGACAGATCCTCTATACATCCCAGTGTCCCTTGATTTGTACAAACTTACAGATCCTCTATACATCCCAGTGTCTCTTGATTTGTACAAACTTACAGATCCTCTTCACATCCCAGTGTCCCTTGATTTGTACAAACTTACAGATCCTCTATACATCCCAGTGTCCCTTGATTTGTACAAACTTACAGATCTTCTATTCATCCCAGTGTCAACAGATTTGTACAAACTTACAGATCCTCTATACATCTCAGTGTCCCTTGATTTGCACAAACTTAGATTACAATGTTCTTAATCATAGGGATAATTTATATCAAATATGAACAAATTTGACTGACAGGTTGTTGAAAATAAGATTTATGACAATGTTCAATTTTAATCATTTTGTGACCCCACCTGGCCACTTTTAGAAAGTCAATTCTTCATATCGAACAAAATCATATTTTTTATGACTAGAAGTTGCTTCAAAACTCAAACTGAATAAAAAAGTCATAAATGAATGCTAAAAAAGAGAATTCCATTTTCCAATAGTATTCCTCGATAAAGCTTACAGGGCCCTATAAATACAAGACCCTTGTTTTTAAATTTAACTTTAAACCCAAACTTATTGGGATAATCCATATCAAATATGAACACATTTGACTGACCGGTTGTTGAGAAGATTTTTGAAAATTTTCTATTTTAATCCTTTTTTGACTAATGGAAAGTCAATTCTCTTTATTGAGCCAAATCTTATTTCTTATGACTAAATGATACTTCAGAACTCCAAATGAATAATAACTTTGCCTAAATAGATGAAAGAAAAGAGAATATTCTGTTTTCCCATAGTATTCCTATGTGAAATTTTCTAAGTCCCCTTACAGGGCCCCTATAAATTTTAGCCCCTAAATTCTTATCTGCAATCAAACCCCTACACATAGGGATAATTTATGCCAAATATGAACAAATCTGACAAAACAGTTCTTAAGAAAACAATTTATGCAATTCCCAATTTTTACCCTTTTGGGGCCCCTCCTGACCCCAACAGAGAGTGGAACCCAGTCATTTTTACAAAACTGAACCTACTTCACCAAACAATGCTTCTGTGAAGATAAAGGAAAAATTGTTTCCATTTAAAAAAAAAAAATTATTTATTTATAATGACACGCGTTCCCTAATTGAACCCTCGCAGGGTTTTCCCCTGGAATTTTTGAAGGCATGTTTCTAAAAATAGAAGGGGTGGGTACTGGAGGGGTGTCCCCTCCTGTGTTGATTTTTTTTAAGTTTGACACTCAAGAATGGTGCATTTTTAAGTTTGTGTTTCTATTTAGAATATTGCTGCAATAAAATGAATACAAAGAAATTTGAAGTTTTTTTAATGGATGACTAGCAAGGAATTGTATAGAGAAGGAAAGGCAACTGATTGAGATTTTGTGAACATTTGTGTATTTACACAAAATCTCGCAATATCTCGTTTTCAATTATCTTAACTTCCATTCAAAATTCAAATTCAAAAATTCAAAGTTCTTGCATTGCAGAGAGATATTCTCATCAAAACAATACCATTCCTAGAAATTTGTGTTTAAAATTGCTGAAACACTTTTGATAACAAAATATCTATACTGCAGCTAAAATAATAGCAGCTATCACTAGCTGATAGGTAATGGTTATTGGGATGCAGACACTTTAAAAGTAAGGTGCACTTTGTAGCGTGATTCTCATGTGAGTGTTAGTAGAACAGCACACCGTCCCTTTTGACATTTTGAATTAAGGTAATGTAGTAAGAAAGTACATGCAGGAAAATATCTATTTGTTTCCCTCCCACCACGCCCAAAAATTTGTTACACACTTCTCACTTAATTGCCACTTTTCAACCATTTGCAAAACAATGTACCCAAGTTTACAGGATAAAAGTATTGCATTGAAATCCTCTGTTTTACAAATGCAATGGAGCAACATAATTTAAAGCTTTTGAAATTTGAAACTTGTGAAACAAAATGTTGATATCTTGTTCATTTTACCCTTGCCGAGTTGTCTTGGTTATGTTAATTAGTATAATTTAGAAGAGATACTTTTTGTTTTTACGAATGTTGCAGGTTTCCATACTCCTGAGATGTATCATTGGACTTGGAAGAGGACTGTTACATACCTGACGTCAAAACATCTGGTGGGAAACTATGGAGCGTTGCCATTTGGACTTGGAACACGAATTTACATACCCTACAACGTTACGGCTCAATATGATTGAACACTTTGTGAGGCGGTCAGCGAAATATTAAACAGTTTATAATAAATAAAATTTGTGTTTCCAATCACTGTTACCCAGGATTAGTTTCATTCAGTTTAGCTGATCGTTTCATGTGAAATGAAACTTGAAAGAACGTGTACAATTTTAACTATTTAAATATGTGAAATATTTGTCCCATGAAGGGGATTGTGCTTTATATTAACTATTGCCCCATGAAGGGGTTGTGATTTTGTGTGATTTATTTGCCCCATGATGGGGATTGTTTTGTTGAGGGCTGCCCATTTGTTGTCGACGGTAGACCGAAATATTGAGCCGTAGCCAAACAATGCCAAACTTAAAATAAAATATAATTAACTAATATTATTTGTTGTTCTGCATTCTCCAATAACAAGTTAATTATGATACATTTTCCTTCAAGCTTTAATATCTAGCCAAATAATTAATCCTTTGTGTGCTATTTCATCAACATTTAATGTTGACATGCAAGTTTCCTATCCAATACAAGTGTCCAATCCTATTCTATGCAAGTCCTTGATGATTAGTCATATTTGAATGTTACAATTTATATGTTTTAATGTTTGATTCAATAAAGAAGCAAATTATATTTTTTTCATATAGTATTTTGTGTATTTCCAAATAAAAGTAAACACAAATAGATTATTCTTAAAAATTCTTTTTTTCCCTATCCCCTAATTATCCTGCATAAACAGGACCACAGTAACCAAATTTTGACAGTCACCACATCCGGGTATTTCCAATGAATGAAAATGCTTTAATCTATGTAAAAAATATAAACCGTTTTAAAAGGGGATTTTATTTGTTGAAATAAGATGCTGAGAAACCGGGGGTATCCAACTATCCATTAATGTGCATTTCAATTATATGTTCCTTCCCAATATTAGAATATTGTTGCGATAAAAATATAATAAAGGAGTGTTTATAAATGGACAACTTGTCATATTTCAAAGTTAATACAATTGAGAAGTTTGCATTTTTAATGTTCGATTCTGTAATTTTCATTACTGGTAGGTGTCAGTGTATTTCCAAATAAATATATAGTGTTTTTTCTAGACCAGGAAAAGGGGCAGGGTCCCAGCAAGAAAATGGGGCAGGGAGCAAGAAAATGGGGCAGGGATCAAAGTTTGCGTGCGATTGGCATATTCATTGTCAAACTTTTTCTTTGGTGGTCTTTTAAATGTAGGGTTATCTCCCCTTTACATAATGCATGTGTAAAATCACGAGTATTAGAGTTTGAATAAGATAGGCAGGAGTGAGAGATATTCAGGAGAAGTAAACATTTCTCTATTAGTATGACCAACTTATTATATTGTATTTAGTTTTTGTTCTTTATTGAATAACTATCACAGAAGTTAGTTTAAAATATTATCTTAAACATTACCGTTTTCTTTTTTAATGATTGCTAACTGTCATAACATACTATAATGACAATGTCAAACCTCAAAAGCTATTAAATCCATCCAAGAGAACTTTGCAATATGATAAACAAATGCAATCTTTGGAAACCCTGAAATATCTAGAAAATTGTAACTAGTCAACTTTATTTCAAATATTTAAAAAAGCCCACATAATTTATGTTGATTTTAAATCATGATATGACTGTCAAAAGAAAATTATTCGCTGAATATACACAACCAGTAAGCAATAAGTTTATTACATTCGCCGGGCCCGATTAGCTCAGTCAGTTACGCATCTGACTATCAATCAAGAGGTCGTGAGTTCGAATCCCCCGCCCGGCAACAGTCTCTGTGATGATTGATATACGACATTGTGTCTCATTATTATTCGTCTCTTACCACTGATTCAAGTGGGAAAGTTATCAGTTACTTGCGGAGACGGGGTGTGCTCGAGTATAGGTTAATCCCAGGAAACAGTGGATAGATTAACTGATCGTCTGTTAGCCCTCGATGGCATAAAAATGAAGCTAAATATTCAATCAATCAATCAATCAACAATGGCGAATGAACTTAGTAATATAACTACAATATCTCTCGACATTTTACTTTTTGGCAATTGTAATCTATCTTTACAGCAAAATAATGCGATCTTCAAATCTGTTCATAACTACATTATTAAGAGCAATCGATTCTCTTAAGGTGGCCTCTTGTAGTCTTAAATATATTTTTTATTGATAGTTTTATATATATACATGTACTAATGTGGAACCAATAGCTAAATTCTCGCAGTCTACGGATTGCCCCTGGTACGGCTCGTCAGACTTCCCTTTGACATCAGCAGTAAAAGTCTGACAATCTCTCTCTCTCTCTCTATAAACTTTTGTTCTACTTACTTTCTACACAATTTATTTACGTAAATTAGGTACTGAAACATTACCAATAACATTAAACGTTTATCTGCCATCATTGTATCTGTTTAAGCATGGAGCGGATTTACATAAGCATGCTTTCAATCCAATCCATTTTCTATCTGTGTATCATTCTTACAGCTTATAAAATGTTACATGTTATTGTATTGCAACATATAGATAATGAAATAAAATATGTTTAAACTAATCGATAAATTACTGTAGTACCCCACCCACATTTTCTTACCTTTAACTCGATTTTAATATCAACGTTCACTTTTTCACAGAAGAAAATTTACATACATGCAGTTCCAATTATTGTAAATTTACATAATATTCATAAAATTACCGGAACCTAACGCTGTCATTATACAAATCGCGGTCTATCGCGAATTCTCTGCAGAAACATAATCAGATTTTAGAAATCGCCACCTTTTTGGCAAGGGAGATAATATTTTTATTGCTGAAACCAAGCGAGTTATTTCCCTTTTGAATTTTAAGAGATACCCGCGAATCACGTCATCACCTATTTTTAGATAAAATCTCGGCTGATGAAAACACAGCTAGATGCCGATTATCCGATAATTGATGTGTTAGTTGATTGTTTATGTTTGGAATCTTGAAACAGTTTATTTTAAGTTATAAAAATTTAAAAAAATAACAAATAAAAAAAGATTTTTTTTTTAAATAAATTGAAAAAAAAGAAAAGTACTCAGCATCTGCATTATATAATGTAGGGTGTTAGTTGTAACTATGATCCAAGTATGAGTGTCCTAGCACTTGTACTTATTGAGAAATAGTGTAAAAATTAAAATTTAACGTTGGAGCTAAATGCAAAATTAAGCATCAAACAATGTCAATGAACTATGGAATATAGGTCACACTCAGCATCTGCAGAAGATAATACGATGCAGGGTGTTGTAACTATGATCCAAGTATGAGTGTCCTAGCACTTGTAAAACGAAAACTTAACGTTGGAGCTAAATATAAATGTTTGACGCCGCCGCAGCCGCCGACGGAAAAGCAACACATTAGGATTCACACCACTATTATTTCCCTTGAGACCTACAGATGAAAGAGGAAGAAATAAAACTTTAGTTCTCTTTTTCTTCTTTTTTCAGGGCTTCGTACTGCAATGTTTTGTTTTTTGCTAACATGAGTTAAATGGTTAGTATTTTAGAAATCACCACTGAAAATATGATGCTGATACCAGCTTTCTGGACAATTCAGTGTCATTTCAGAATTGTTGGTTCGAACCGCATCTACGGCGAATAGTTGACATATTATTACTCTGGAAATTGATAGGTCTCACAAAAGCATTGAATTAAAAAAAAAACCTGATCAGGGTATACTTTTTTTCTTTATAATTGCATATCTTGAACCAATGAAGAATTTGAGCCCAGACACATGCTGCAGAATTTAAATTTCCACTCTGTTTTGGACATGAATGTTATAATGGAGCCCTATGGGAAATATAATAGTGGTGTGAGACGTTCAATCGTGTCTCTCCTCCGTCGCGGCGAGACAAAAATAGTGGTGTGGTCGTATCATTTGTTGTGTTGTCAAACTCTTTACATCATTTTTCATTGATTTGAGACAATCTGTGTACATTTTTCATATCGGTAAAGACAGGACATGGTCAAATATTCATGATAAACACTTAATTTTATCGAATCGTTGTTTAAAATGATACAATTACGGGCAATATAATTTGACTGAAGTACGGGATATTGGGTGTATGATGAACGGCGTATTGCAACTGATACATAATTACGTGCACGGCGTATTGCAAGTAAAATAACGTTTATTTTATTGGATTTTAACGACTCACCACGTTTAACAGGTCGTTTGAGTATATGATTTCTTATCCTATACATGTATATCTACATGTATATTGTTTTTAAATGTATTTCAGGAAAGACGGTACTGTAGTGTTTCTATTGCAGTATGGAGGCGAACACTTCCAGAGAGATAGATGAAAACCTGATAGATATGCACAAACAGTCCCAAGCCTGTTAGAACACTTCACATGAACTTGACAACGACAAGGTATATACATATCTCATGTTGAAGTGTGATGCTGACCCTCAACCACAATTCCGGTATCCTACACTGTAAACCATATAGCACTAAGGTTAAACTCCCTAAATGAGTTTTATGTATTTTCTAAGGCTTGTTTTGTTTAGAAGTAATCTTGACTATAACACATTTATTTAACTGTTACTATGTATTATTAATTTGGTAAAATATTAAAGTAATATAACTATACAATTCAGCACGAATCGTAAATGAAGAAATGCCAAAATCCATGTAAAAAAAAAAAAAAAAAATGCTATAGATGTGTTGAATTTTCACCGATACTTCTATATAACAAGTAGTAGTTGTATTTTAAACTTAGTATATGCGTTATAAATACCTGTCCTGATTGACTCAAATTGCTCAATGTGTTTCAGGACGGCAAAACGTATATAGTTTTAACTGCTGTCATTAGACTGAGTTTTGCAAGAAAATGTGTAATAATTTGCGTAATAAGACGTCTCCACAATTGTATTGCAGAAACCATCCATTCGACAATACAGAGAAAGGGCGAAGAGGAGGTTGTCAAACAAAGCAGGCCCTGACTATGCAGCGATGATAGTTGCACCTGTAAGACAATGCCATAAATACGACAAAAGCAAGATTTCACACACAAAATATTGCGGATTTACTTAAATAAGCTATATTTGATTTGAAATTGCCAAAACCTATATAAAATCTATTAGTGTTGCTTGTTTAAGTTTTAACATTGCTATCCGCCCGCATTGGTAAAGTTTAGTCGCTTTACGGTGAGATTATTTTAATGGTGTTTAACGACATTTTCAACACATGGCATTCTATATATGGTATACTCAGTGAGAAAGGCCTCGAATGAATCCGAGTGGAACCATCATCCGTTCGCAAGTAATTTGAAAACTTACTCTCATAAAGTTGCTATCCGAGCGAGACGTCTCACGCCTTACAACGAACGGCCACGGATAAATCACAAGTTCATGTCAAGTATACGGGAAAATCGGCTCAGACAAACTGATCCTAACCAATATCCCGGCATATAGCGTTAGTGTTTAGTTGAATTTATGTGTTTCAAATTTCATATAAGTTATGTAATTTATGCCTTGACGAAACGAAATTCAAGACATAAAAATTATATTGATGCGCTTAAACTTTGTTTGGTCATTTATATAAAAATAAACAACATACAAAGAAAAAAATAACTGTATTCTTCAGTTTTAATTTTTTTTCTATTGAAATACAACGACACATTTGTTATAAAGCTAATACATATTATATATTGTAGATACACAAAATTTTAAGCAATCTTTCTCATCCTTTTCATTTTCAAGTTACATTTCTAGACCGTCAAACAGTCCGAGTTATGGAAGTGAGGTGTTTTTGACTTATACATTTTCTATAAACAGTATAACCAACTATCCTGTAAATATTTAGCCATAATGTGTAGCGAAGTTCTTGTACACAGTTGCATTCTAAGATTATATGTTGTATCACGTTACTTGTTATATGAAGAGCACATTTAGGACATGTCTTGGTAAAATCATCACACATTGACTTCTGTTTGGGATTTCTCTACTTAGTTGCAATATTGTTGATAGTGATAGGCAATTCGGTTTTACGTTTTAAAAAGTTCATATTATTGTTTTCAGTTTCCATACTACTTTGCACTATGTCTATGTAATGTTTCTACTGTTTTCTTAACAATAAAATTCCATACTGATTTGGAGGGGAATACACCCGTTGTTATGAAATCCTCTATTGCTCCGTTCAAAGAATATATCACTAGTAAGCGATTTATATCTGGGAAAAACCCTTTAATGGTACCTGGTTTGTTAACAAAAAAATGGTCTACATAATTGGCCGAAAAATGTTAACTTTCTTTTATCAATTTCACACTCTATTGATTTACATCCGACAAGACTAAGACTAATATTTGTTCAAATCGTTTTGGAATGCCTTGTAAGTATTTCACACAAAACCTGTGGGCACGTTCTAAATTCAGTACATCTGTTTTTGTTAGATTGACGAAAGTGTAATAGCTCTGAAGGTATTGGGTATTTTACGCTCTTTCTTGCCGCTTTTGTGCAGTATCCCATGTTTCATATTTTCGGGAGTATACGACAATGTTAGCATTGCAGTAAAGGGCTTCGCCTTTAGGCACTTAATTACGTTACCACCGTATATCAAATGTTCGTAGCAGACAGATTCTTTACCACATGCTTTGTTCCTTTTAGTTTTACTAAGAAAAAGTTCAATATCAGCAGGTGATACAGGCTGTACATTTTCATTGTTTTTGCAAACACCTTTTCATTATATTGTCTATAATCTTCTCCTTCCATTGATTTAAATGAAGTATCGTTCTCTGGGTTATCTACTGGAGATTATAAATTTGAAAAAAATATTGTTTCCATTTATCACAAATCTCTTTTGGATTTCTGTATGTCATTCCATCGAATATAAGTGCCGAATATGTGTTTAAACATGATTTTTGTCTTTAATTGTTAACTTAACTCCAGAATACGTCTTGGTCTAACTCCGCCGCGTCATCTATTTCTTGATTCCTTTTTCTGTAGGTAGGCAGTAACAGCATACTAGTATCTTTGTTTAAGTCTAAACATCCGTTTCGACTTTTTGTAATTAGAGTATTCATCGGATGAGCGAGATCGACCATTATCTACGCTATTTGTTTGAATTTCATATAACTATGCGGTATTGTCAGTTTTTCATTCCAATATGGTTTCAAATGCAACCTAAATTTTGACCTTGAAAAACATTGACGGGAAGCAGACATAACATGTTTAAATAAACTCATATAGTCTATCAATATCTTCATTTCATCATATGGTTACATGGAGATTATCTTGTAAAGCACTGATATTATTGAGGTAGGATTTATATGCTTTTTGTTTAATTTTTGGAATTTTTGACCATTGTATGCAATTATTTGCAATCGTTTCTATATCATCATCTGTGTAGATCCGTGGAACTTCTACACTACAAACAATGGGTCTATGATTAGGAACATTTAGTGCACTATCATCTAATATCTCACAGTTCACTACAGTGTAATTCTTTTCGATTGGTAATATAATGTGGTCAATCAGATTTTGTCGACTTTGAGAAACAAATGAGGCCCTGGCTCCTTTACAAATACTTAACGTTCATGCTGAGAAAATATTTTCATCTTTTAAAAAATTAACAAAACATTTTCCTCTATCATTAATATGCTTAACACACTTAGGGATGTTAACATTGATATCACCCATTACAATCACTTCACCTTTATGTGTATACATACTAACAATATTTGACATTTCTACATAGACCCTGAAAACTTAATGCTATAACTCTTGGCAAGTAAATCTGTATTCTATAATGTATTGTACACCAACAATTCTATCGCTATCTATTGGTAAAATTTATATCTTATTTGACAATTGTTTACGTCATAAAAATGGCTACACCACCTTTTCCCATCTTTCGATTATTTGGCAGTTTTAAATCATTATCTAAACTGAATGACTGAGATACGCTTGGTCAGTTTTATCTAAGAAATAAATATCTTTTTCAAAAATCCAATGTTTAGAAATATCACTAATGCCAATTTTATGATCACGAAGAACATTACATAAGACTGAACAACTAGACATTATCCCAGTCACATTCCAAGGAAGTAACTTAACTTAGACATTACAAATAATGAGTGTTACACATACACCTAGTCACATTACGCACATGTCTATATAAACAAGTTTTCATAGGTGACCAGTTTTGTAAATATGGGTTGTATTCATTAACATGTGAACTATTGAATCAATCATTGACACGATAACGTCTCGAGTTCCCATGGTGACTCCGGTAATTTTGATTGTAAGAACCATCATGGTGGCCTTAATTGCCCGTGTTCATATGTTTGGTAGAACTATGCTGCTATTTGTAGGTGTTTATTGTCACCCAAGGTCTACAAATAATGTTACGTGGCCAGAAATATGGATCATTAAGCAGTTTTTATCGTCTTCCACATTTAACCGTACAAATGAAGGTTAATGTGCATAGCGAAATATTGTCACTTAAGTAACCTTGGACCCTTTAAGGCTGCACCCTTTGCCTCTGTAATTGGCTTTTTAGAACCACGAAAATAGAATGTTTTGGTACGTTTGCGTATATATTCTATAAAATCTTCTAAATCATCATTTCGATCTTTTTCATTTGTGTTTTTGTTGCTGTTCTGAATAAGTTTTACAATAGCATATGTATGTGATGTACTTTCAGAATGTGGCTTGGTAGAAGTCTTTGGAGTAGACGGGGAGCCAATTGTATTTAAACACTTATTTAATGAAATATTAGCACCACTTTGCAGGCCCGTAGCTAGACCTTAAAACACATGGAGGCCTATTCTAATAATTTTTGGCGAAGATGCCAATTTTTGCGTTTTTCTGCACTTCAAAACTTATTTTGCCCACATGGAGGTATTGATTTTGGATACTTTTTTTAATCTCAAGACCAAATTATCTGAGTTTTTATGAATACTAAATGACAACAAATCACAAAATTCATAAAAAATTGTATTTATTAGATCTAAACTCTCAACATATGTTTTTTTTTGGCCAAAAACATCGAGTTGCTTCATCATGCAAGTGTCATGTAATTCTTTGAGACTGAAATCCAAAACCTTTAATATGTACTATTAGATTAAGTATTCACCAACGTCTGTCTGATAATAAATTGAGAATTTACTAATTATTAAACAAACATAGATTATTGATGTTATCGTATGCATTCAAATACAGCAATAGTTAATATAGTCATATTAAGTAAATTTTCCAAATGTTTTATGATTAAAAAGAAATGCAATAAATAATGTTCCTCAAAACAATGAATTGAATTGGGGTTTTCGGCACACCAACTCTTACACTATACGGAGCAAAACAGGACTGAACATTTTGGTTTCACATCTCATTCACATCGAGATAATAACCCTTAGATAGGGAACCAAGACTTTCATCTTCAAAGAGATGCAGTTTATTCCAAGTTTTTAAAACCCTATTAGTCGACTTTAGTTTAAACAATGTTTTATTCACAATATACATGGTAGTCATACATTCAATAAACATATTAAGCAAACAAGCGGAAGCGATTCAGAAGAAAGCTATAATAGCTTGATATATGTACTTGTACTTTACTATGATGCAAGGGTTCAGGCAGTGGATCATATTCTATTCCCAATGGAGCAGCCCCGGATCCACACAGCGTATAAAACCTAATACAGACGTTGCTAAATGTATCTCAGTCGCGTAGTGTGGCATACTCAATTACTCTACTGAGTAACATTTAAAATCAAAGCCTAAAAATAAAAAAGCTCGATTGAAGCAATATATATTTAACATGAGAGATGTACTAAAAGGTACTTAAAAAGTTGCATTGTGAACTTTTACATAAACCAACAGTGTCCTTTATGTAAAATATCGGCCTAATTTAGACTGTGCAGTCCGAGAAACTATATCAGTTTGTTTATGTAATGTGTTCTAGCACAGTGAAGCATACAAGTTCTAAAAGTTTCGCCGGGGAGGCGACCTCGGACCCAATCAGAGGAAGTAGAACCACCCCAATTCCACCAGAGTAACTTCCAAATAAGTCATGCTACGCCCCTGTATCTTATATAATAGCAGTATGTCATGAATAGACCATAATTTATAATGTTCTATTGTCATATTGCACGTACATCTCCCATTACATATTAAGTTGATATCTACTGTTTTAATGTTAATCAAAACCTAAGGAAATCTCTCTGTGCCCAGAAGAGTCCTTTAACTTTAGAATTTCAAGGCTATTTTTTTCAATGCCCGGTCCATGAACAAACAGCATTACTAAAAAAATCGCTGCATTTTTTTCCAACGATCCAGTTCTTGTCGATGTTACTTATAACAGGCATTTCTTTAGAGAAAAATCTTTCCAAGTTCTGGTAAGCCTACTTATGTTATGGTGCCGTAACCTGTTTTCGAGCGTCACCTGAAATCGATCACTTCTCAGAATTACGAATATTGCTCACGCGTATTTCAACTTCCTACACTATTGGCAATATTTACAAACAGTATCCACGTGGTCATTAAATGCAAAGAAAAATATCAAAAATAATGCTTCCGATAGAAGCGAGAAAGTCGTTTTATGGTACAGACCTGAAAAAATGTATTTCTCACTAGGTCTATTTTTCAGTTTACATAAACCCTCGACAAATGGTAGGTTTGTTTACGAATATCGTTTTTTATACACGTCTGCTGAAAACTGATGCAATACAGGTCAAGGTCGAAAGTTATAAAATATTTCGCTTGTGCATGTCAGAAATTATCGAGGTTCCGGACGAGTGACCTTCTTATAGATTTTTTTTTTAAGAATGAGATTGAAATTAGTACAGGACCACATTTAAATGTAGAATAAAAACAAGCAAACAGTTGAAAAGGTTTGTTATAAGAAGTGGATAAGAAGAGGTGGTTATATAAAGAATAAATAATAAAGTAGCAAATAAAAAAGAAGATATATATATTTTAAATCAGTGTTTTTATTTGGTTACTATGATTTTTAAAAAAAATAAAAAGTATTTTTTTATAAAAACCTCATGCTGTTAAGTTAATTGATATTATGATGAAATTAACCTATTGAGAAATATTTATTCATGTTAAAGGTTATGCAGTTTTCTCTGCTTTCATTTATTTGTGCTTTTGAAGCCATGTGTCGTTTTAGTTTGACACATTACATCATCCTATCATGTGCTCGATATCAGGTGCCGCCATTTTATTGAACGTATACTGGGTCACCATGATCTAACGTGAATGGTGAAGTCAATGAGCATGTATTTGTAATTGTTTTGGTAGAAAATAATTAGTTGATAGTTATTTTAACGTTGTAAAAAGCATTTAGTGTCAAAATCCGTTTTGCATTGAAATATTTTAGCAGCGATTATTAAGTGATCGAAAACCGGTAACACAACCATACCTGATAGTAACAAACACTCGTTCAGAACATCACATAATTCGGAAAACTTTTGAATAAATTAAATATGTTGTAAAGTATGATCTAGAAACGGGTAAAAATAATTTATTCGGAAGTAGTCAGAAACAGCCTCAGAATGTGCACGATATTTTCGTCTTCCCATAGTTCGTGGTTTACATAGGATCAAGGAATTATATATTCTATTATTAGTCCTTGATAGGATAATGTCTAGTGAGGATGCAATACTCTCGGCACGTTGGTAAAATCAACCCCACATGCTTTCAGAACGAAGCTTTTCTAAAGTATTGACTAAATACTAGCTTCAGTGTGGGCTTGTAGTGAATCACAGTCTTTTGAGTGTAAAGCTTACAGACAATGGTCTAGTGTAGTCTAGAATGTGCGGGATCAAAACAGCAGCACTAATAAAATCAAAGTTTTCCATCCCTAGCAAAAAGAATTGAGGCACTGTGTGCTACCTGATCAATACATCAGATTGAGTATTGTCATTTATTTAGTTTTAAAATGTAAAAAGGATATTAGATGTAGTGCCTCAATTGTATTTTCATACCTAGCCCGAAAATCAGAGAGGCTGTGCCTCAGAGTAGCTACGGTCCTGCTTTGTGGCTGATATGAAACATGTCCATTCTTATTACCATGTGAGTCAATATTAGGAGTTTTTGACTTATCGAATGAGCACTCATTGGCGTCCTTTCTACTGGAGTTGATGAAGGACAAACTTGGTTGTTAAGTTTTATGGGACTTTGTGAGTGTAATGACCTTTTAGCATTTTTCTTTTTGCCTTTGTTAGCCAAGAAGGAGACTGTTACTAACTCAATGCCTTCATCCATCGACTGTATACTCTGTTTTAATTGTATAATCTCCCTTTATAAGGGGAAAATACTATTGAGTTATTCTGATATAATACGATCAATACATAATTGTATATGTTTTACGTCATTTTTTCATAGATGTTTGTAGCTTACTCACCGACTGTTGTACATGTTTCAGAGTTTTTTAATTTCTCTCAATCTGGTAGCTTCCTTTGTTGGAAACCCATATTGTTTAATGTTTAATATGTCAGATTTCATGTTAACTAGTTCTTCTTGAAAGGACGCAATATCAGCATAGATTACCGACGGTGTAGATGATTGAGTTCCCTTACTCGGTGTCTGTATAACAGATGACGATAACGATTGTTATCTGGTTTTACGACAACTGAGGAGTTCTTTCACTTCAGGAATCGACCAGACAGCCCTTTCAAGGACCGACATTAATGTATGAATATCACTTGCAAGCTTTTCGGTAAGTGATACTCCATTACGCTTTTCGATCCGCTTTTTCATTTGACTACCAGGCGACAAGAAAGTATCATTTGCCTTTAAATTGTCAGAAAGACTGGATTTCACTTCATCCATAGGTACATCACATCCATTATTTCGGATAATGCATCCACCCCTTAGTCTACTCTCCCGATGTATCCTTTAAACGTAAAGAGGTAATCGTCTGCTGACTAGGAAGCGTAACCGTCATCACACCGTTATCCAATGTTACTTCGACCGCCTTCTCCAGAAACGAATGGACACGGTTTTCATTTTTATACAAATATTACTGAACAATTAGGCAAAACATATGATCAAATTGATAACTTGCTTGTTTTAGGGGATTTATTCTAAACACTAATGTATATTACTATCGTGGCATCATATATGAAGATTAATTAAATCAATTCTGTTCAATTTAAATCAAACGTACTAAAATAATGTTCTTCCAAAATTTCTCTCGATGAGGATTTCAAATCATTGATAAATAAAGTAAATAGTAAATTAAATGTCTGTTGTTCAAACATGGTCCATAGTATATATTATGCATTACATCTGTAAAATGTGTCTTACACATTATCCTTACTACATATAAAACATATCTCGTATAATTATCAAATTGAATAGAAACTTATTTATAAATGTGTATTATATATTCACGTGATTAAGCTTTAGCATAAATTTAAACTATAAGCATTTCTGTTTCACACTATATACTGTATATTATTGCAAATGAGACAAACCTTACTCGAGGTCTTCCTGGGTAGAGCCAGTACTACTACGTATAATATGTGATGTGGATAACGTGTCTTGCTCAAGGACAACACACATATAAAATTAGCCGCGGCGGAGGATCGAACCCACGACTCTCAGACCCTGAGTCCATTGATCTACAACTAGACCACGCACATTGGTAACAAATATATGTATTTTTGGTTTACCTATAATTATATGTATTCAATAATGTTATTCAATATTTCAGTATATTAAATAGAAACGCGTACTCAGATGAGACATTTTACCTAACAAAGGTTTAGTGACAGTATATACAATTATAGTTAAACAATGATCAGGGGCGTCGCTTGATTGAAAACGATGTGTAGACACAGTTGTAGGAGAGGGGGTATCCGGGGGCATGTTCCCCCGAATTTGTTTTCAACAAGACTGCTGTTTGTAATGTTAAATAAAGTTTCCTGGAATTCGCAGGTCAATATTAATGGTTAGGTACGTACAGAAACTTGGAACTTGCAGAAAATAAATAATGGCTAAATTTACACAATATACTCGAGGCTTCCTTGAGACCCATTGATACCAATGGCTACAGCAGCTTCATGACAAGTCCATACATAAATGTCAGTCTCATAATCATAGCCCTGGTCTCGCTGAAACTATTTGGATATCAGGAGCGGATCCAGGCCCCGAGATTATATAACTTTTTCATGGCCAACTTAAATACAATGTCCAGGATTTGAATAAAAACACAAATGAAAACGTAAGTACTCGAAACAGCTTTGAATTTGAAAGTATTAATGTCATTTTAACATAGAAAGTTACATTTATTGTCTTAGTGTATTTTTCTTTTGTTTTTAAAACATAAAGTCTTGAGTTGAGCATGGAACGTTAAAAGTTTTATAACCTGCAGGAGCGTAGCTTGGCTGAAAACGATTTGTAGGCACAGTTTTAGGGGATGTCCCCTGAATCTACATGTATTTCAACAAGACTGTCGTGGTGCGTTTTGGCGTATATTTATTATGTGTTAAGGGACCCGGTTATCCTAATATTTAACCTTGAATTCCGACTGTTTTATAACCAAATAGATCTAAATTGATAAAATGATGTTAAATATCTGGATCATATTCAACAATTTTTTGTTGCGAATTTATAGTGTATCCCCACCCCCTACGCACAAAGAGGTTAGATTTTTTTATTGCATTTTTTTCTGCATTTATATTTTTTTCAATTTCTCAAGAAAAAAGTAGGCACGTGCCTATAAGAAGCTACGACCATGAATAATATTGCTCATGCAGTGAGTTAGCTGTGTATGCGACCAGGAGAAGAGTTAGACACTTTATTTGTGTCGGGTGTACAAATATAAAACACTAGGCTATTTGCCGATCATAAATATTATACTTTCATGTATTTCTCATCACGTTAAAAACGATTTCTCTTTTGTAACGACATTGTACACATATTGAGAAATAAAACATATTTTGAAAAATTAATGGTAATTATTTTCTTAGTTTTACAGTATAGGCATAGTACCACCATTGCAAAAAGGAAGTGCTTCAGTGGGGTATCGCATAATGGCGGTTATAAATAATCCTCATTTCTTCTTCTTTAAAAATGCATTTTCCTTATTTTAATGCTCATTTTTTTATTTGAATGGCATTATTGATGCTTGGAAATTGGGGTATGAATACATGATTTCGGAAGTCTACTTTCACTTTGTCACCAGTGTGCACACTGGGCAGAAAGAAAACTCTCTTATATGACACATGACCCCTACTTTTCTCATCATATTTTGATAGTGCAGAGGTTGACAAACAGTAAAATGTAGGCTTCGCTTCTTCCATTTGAGATTCTCTATGTATGACAAGCCTTCAAACTTTTATTGTTTACTATAGAATAAAGAACAAAAACCAATGGTGGGTTGACACCTATAATTCCCATGTTTTATCTGATTTACAGTAATTAATTTTTACGGAGAAATCCGAGTAAGCCGAAATTTGAAAATAGTGACCTTCACCCTTGCACACAGCTTCGCGTATTGCCTAGTGAAGGTGTTAATTTGTGACAGATCTAATTCAAGATTAAGTATTACGGACAATATGATAAGGTAACTTAAAGCAAACGCGTGGTCTGCCATTTGTTTTCTGAAATCGATTTTATCTCCCGCTAAATTAGACTGGTCATCATAGTGCAAACATTTTCTTATTCTTCTTCCAAGTTATTCGTCCCTAAAAAAAAATGGGTATTCTCGAATTGAGTGTATGTACATGTGGCGTCGAGGACCAAGTGTGCTTAGTTAAAATCACATATATACATGTGAAAAACTGGCTTCTTGGATGATTACCTCATGGCATCCAGCAACCCCATCTTGAAGGATGGTAGGCTGGGAGTTGCGATCAGTCCAGCAGGAAGGCTGTTCCAGAGTCTGATGGTACTGGGGAAGAAAGAATGTAGATGACAATTAACATTCGGCTGTGGGATCGTGAATCTCGAAGTATGCCCTCTTGTATAAGCTGTTGTCACGGGTACCAAGTACACTACCCTGTATCTACAGCTGTTTTAAATTTGATTTCTGATCTGCTGTCCATAACAACGGCTTGGGAGACACAAAATAAAAATCTTTAAAAGGCTCTATAGAGACGTGTAATATGTCGCACTAATCAAAGCAGATTGTCAAACGATTTGATAGTTGGACGGGTTAATCTTGCTCCTATTACAGTGATTAAATGAGACTTGCTCATGCAGTGATTTAATTATATAAATATATATATTTCCTTGGACTAGAAATCGATTTTAGTTTCAGGAAAAATGAAGTTGGCCTAGAGCCAACTCTGAAAATTTATGATAGAAATAAATTTATCTCATTTTGAAAATCACATAACTCAAATACTTGGGTCTTTAATATATCACATGCATATAATATAATGGGATTTTAATTTGAAATAACACTTACAACATACAAGGAATTGTATAAACCTTTACTTCATAAAGACGCCTTTGGACACCTCTAATATAGACGCCTTTGGACAACTAATATAGAAAGCTTTTGAATTATTGGGTGAATTATGTTTATATTAACTGACAGAGTGGAAAACAGTGCAAAAAGTGTTCAGATTGCTCGTTACGATATATCGTTTGATATTTCTAGTTTGAACAGTTATACACTTTGATCTAAGATTGTATAATTGGTTGAGAAGTCATTAGTTATTTAGGTCAAGGAATTATATAGAGAAGGAAATGCAACTCATTGAGATTTTGTGAACGCTTGCGTATTCACACAAAGTCTCGCAATATTTCATTTTCAATTATCTTCACTTCTATTCATCTCAGGAACACAAATTCAAATTCTTACATTGCATGATGAAATTCTCATCAAAACAATACCATTCCCAGAAATATGTGTTTAAAATTGGTGAAGTCCTTTTAATTACAAAATTTGTATACTTTTAAATATAAATGATACACTTAACCAGGATTAACAAAAACATGTAGTATCAAATTGGCTTGTTGATTTTAATCCAAGTAAAACAGAAGTTATATTTATTGCACTTAATAACACGACCAACAACCTAAATTAAAGTTAAACAATGTTCAGCTTGAGTTTGTTGAACACTATAAGCAGTTGGGTTTAACATTCAGTCAAGATGGCAAATGGCATCAGTTTACATGTATAGATAGTTATAACTTCAGCCTGTAAAACTCTATGCATGATGCTGTCTCACGCTATGCTCATGAATTGTGGTTCAGCTCGGTCCAAAAGAAAATGGGAGAACGTTTACCGTTTGTTTTGTTGAAAGAAAGTAGTTGTACTAGGTTTATTTTAAGGAGTTTTTACAGCAATAAAAGTGAGGCAGTATTGTAGTGGATAGAGTGTTGGCCACTCAGCCCAGAGGTTGCATGTTTGATCCCTGGCTCGACCTGATATCTCTCAAAAACAACACTTAGTACTGGTTCTATCTAGGTAGCGGCTCAAGAGCGATTCATATAAACTCTGAGCTTTCTTCACAATCAAGCTAAAATAAATAAGTATAAACTAGCAATAAAAGTGGATGCCAGGGATAACTTGTGATGTGTGGAAATGATGATTATATCTGTATGGACATTTGGTCAGCAACAGGTTGTAAAGTTAGAACTTGTGTTTTACAGCTGAAAAAGATTATAGCTGGTGTACAAAGTGTTACTACAGCCATGTTGAGCAGACCTGGCATACAATCGTCTGAATGTATGATCATTTGATGACACGGAAAATGTCTTGTATAAAAAAAGTCCAAAAGGTGAGTAGATTCTGCATTGTTTCACAGAGTAAAATATTACTTTTTATATTGTTTGCTGATTAGAATCGATTTTTCAAAATTACCTCTCGTATTGACTTGAAAAGGAAATCTGCTAATTTGATTTGCAGTTAAAAATATTAAATTACATGTATAATTATTTATTGTGATTTGTATTTAAGAAAATTATAATTTTATGGGGTTTTCAGATTCAGATTAAACAGTCTGTCCCTCATGATATGGTTTTGACAGCTACTTGCCAAAGTCTTGTTACCACAACCACGGTTATCCCTGGGGAAGAAACCTCTCAATCCAACTATTCTTACTCAGTCTCTCAATATTTCTTCTGGACTTGTTACAGAATCTTAAAAGTATTTCTCTTTTTAATGGTAAAAAGTGGTGCTACTATTTTTATACCCCCGAAAATTATTTTGGGGTGGCATATAATAATCGCAGCGTCCATCCTTCCGTACGTCTGTCCTTCTGCCGGTATTGCATTTCCGGCCTGTAACTTTGTCATGCATAGATTAATTGTGTTGATACTTGCTACAAATGATCAACATAACAAGACGATGTGTCGCAAGTAAGACCCACACCCGTACCTCAAAGGTCAAGGTCACAATTTGAGTTTGTTTGATAACACTGAGTTTGTGTAAGATTTCCTGTCTGGCCTGTAACTTTGTCATGCAGAGATGGATTTTGTTGATACTTGTTACAAATGACCAACATAACATGACGACGTGTCACGAGTAAGACCCACACCCGTACCACAAAGGTCAAGGTCGCAGTTTGAATTTATGTGAGATTTCGTGTCCAGCCTGTTACTTTGTCATGCATAAACGTATTTTGATGATACTTGCTACAAATGATCAACAAAACATGACGATGTGTTGCTTAAGTAAGACCCACACCCGTACCTCAAAGGTCAAGGTCACAATTTGAGTTTGTTTGACAATACTTCGAGTTTGTGTGAGAATTTGTGTCTGGCCTGTAACTTAATTATGCATTGATGGATTTTTTAAATACTTGCTACAAATGATCAACATAACACGATGACGTGCCATGAGTAAGACCCATACCCATACCTCAAAGGTCAAGGTCACACTTTGAGTTTGTTTGACAACACTTTCGGTCTGTTTGGGATTTCGTGTCTGGCCTGTAACTTTGTCGTGCATAGATGGATTTTGTTACAAATTATCAACATAACATGATGATGTGTCGCGCGTTTCGCCAAGAACCCTACTTCAAAGGTCAAGGTCACAATTTAACTTTGTTTGATGACACATTCAGTCTGATTGAGATTTTGTATCCGGTTTGAAACTTTGTCACTTAAGTATAAATTTCAAAAACACTTGGTCCAATTCATCAGCATGACATTACAACATGTCACATGTAAGACCCACATGCATATCTCAAAGGTCAAGGTCACACTTTGAGTTTGTTTGACAACACTTTCAGTCTGTGAGATTTCTTTTCCGGTCTGTAACTTTGTCATCTAAGGATAAATTTTAAAAACATTAAGCTCAGTTGATCAACATGACATAATTAAGTGTCACATGTAAGACCCAGAACCTTTCCTCAAAAGTCAAGGTCACACTTACAATTTGTTTGATATTGTGTGTCTGGTCTGTGACTTTGTCTTTAACTTTGCTCAATTTATCAAGATGACATGACGACGTGTCAAAAGTAAGACCTAGACCCTTACCTCAAAGGTCAAGGTCACACTTTGAGTATTTATGATAACACTTTGAATCTGTTTGAGATTTCAAGTCTGTTCTTTAGCTTTGTCATACATGGATGCATTTCAAATACACTTGGCTCAATTTATCAGTTGATCAACAATTGATCGGTAATTTACATTTAGGGATTTTAAAATAGCTTGACACAAGTGATCAGCATGTCATGATAATGTTTCACCTGCATTTAACTGTTGAAATACCCAGACCATTACTGTAACATCAGATGTCAAGGTCAAGGTTACACAAAGGTCAATGTCATGCTTTAATGTAAAAAAAACTGGAAATTGCATGTCTAGCCTGAAACATCAGTCCATTACTTTTGATATTCATGGATACATCGCTACCTATTATATCATATATTGTTATTTTTCACAGACTATTTTGGGGCATGCGACACTTAACAGTGACATTTCTTGCTTCTGACTCATGTGACCAAACTTAGTCACAATGATCTTTCAGATTAACTGGTGTAGTAGTATGGTCATTGTTAATAAAATTAAGTAAAGTTTAAACAATTACTCATGGCAACTGGAATTTCATGAACTGGCTCCTATTTAGCAAATTTGTTTACATTAGGTCATTTATAATGCCACATTTTAATGTTTAAATTTTACTTGTCAATTTAATATTAAAGTAATTAAAGAACAAATTATAGGTCATATATTGTTGAAACAAATTTAATGTTGTAATGTAATCATGATTATCATATGATTGAAACATTAATGTATTAAGCATGAATTATCTCTCCAATTTCATTAAATGTTAATCAATATTAATGTCAATATTTGGATGTAATTGTTCAGGTATTAGACTGCGTTTTGTCCTGGTATGGTTACAGATAGAGCATCTGAAGGTTGACACTGCATCCAGCAGACCAGTCAACTGGTGGAAATATTGTGTTGCAAATAAAGGTTTGTAGCTTTAATTTTATCTGTTTTAATTTGTTTTCATTGATTTACTTACTTGATTTTTCATGTCTCAGTGCTCTAAGGCATTGTATGTAAGTGCTTTGGTAATGTTTTACATTCCCAAAACTTTATATGAGAATATTTGCTAGTATCTTGTGGAAGAACTGTCTTCTACTCGGATTCATTCTGAGATCTTCCAGTAAATGAATCTTCATCTATACATCCACTTATCTAGTGTTGACTAACATACATTTCTTATATGTAAGTGGTCTCTATCATCTACATGTATATCTCATACACATTTACATGCATCTGGTTGTTGACCTGTAATGTCATAAAACAGATTACTGTGCTTATCCTTACATGTACACTGTACCTTTCAGTAACAGAGCTATAAACTACGCTGAGAAGGACTGTTCCTGTGTAACACCTGTTGTTCCTGCAAGTACACCATGTTCACCTGACTGCCCATCCTTGCTGTGTAGTTGATCAAATAGAGAATGAGGATGATAGAAAGAAGGTAAATGGAGAGGAGGATATTCTGTATCTGTAAACAGTCAACAATCATTATTTCCATATTGGAGAGACTGCAGAAACAACTTGAGATATCCGAGTATCCACATAGATGTTGTCTCAACATGCTCAAGATCAATATTTATTTTTATCACCTGATAATTGTTATATGTCAATTGTTCTTTCGCTTTCATATTATGGTCTATGCAGTAGACTTACACTGTCTTGATCAATACTGATATCTGGGTCCTTCTTGGGAGTTTGAGATAACAGTTGAGGCTGATGGATTGAATCAAATGATAATTAAACAATTAACATGCAATCACCCAATGTTTGCAACATTCTGTCAATCATTAAAATTGACACCTTTGTCGTTGACCAGTAATTAGTGTTAAACTGTGAAAAATGACACGCATACATTTTCACACGACCTGGAAAAAAACGATATTATGTCAACAATAAACATATTGAGACAAACATTCAATTAAAGATGTGAAATGATCAATCAGGAACTAAAACAGGGATTGAGATATCCGAAATATTGATACAGACAATATTTAGTAAAAAGGAATATATTTACATACACAAAGAAGGGGAAAAGTTGGTGATGGCAAAAAATATTGACACTACTGGAATATTTACACAAGCAATATTGAGATATCGAGTTTCGACTGTATATAACATGCATGAACATTTTAAAAATCTCGGCGAGGTCCCTATTTTGATAAAAATGATCAACGCAGTATACAGTATTCGTCACACAGGGTGATGCTCGAAAAAACTACTGATCAAATGGTTCAAAATCACTGCATGGATAAAAGAATTATGTTTCAATGGAACAGCCTTAAATAATAACTATCAATAATACACTGTATTATAAATATATTAAAACAAAGTTCTGATGGAAAATATACTAAACCTCTTGATGATAAACACAAAACACATGTACTGTACTTTACTATCATATGTATTGATTAAAATAACGTTCATTTTAGTGAGGCATAGTGCTCCAAGAATATAATAGCCCGACGCCCAGGGCTTGTGATTCTCAAATTTACACATTTGCCGGGCTTGCCTTTAAAACAACAGAAAAGCAAGTTTTTACAAAATAGCGGTCTGCAAATATCTGTATTCAATATGACACTGAAACCAGAGACTAAATAGTGCAGAGGAATATTGTGAAACAACATAAAAGTCCTTGAAAGTAACATTAATTTTATCCATGTTTATTTTATTTCCTGTTTATAGATTGCATGGTTAATATGGAGGAAATGTATCAAATTAATGGATTAGAATTATACAAACGATGCTGAATCAGTATGGAACTTTTATGTTGTTTACAGATGTTATATACTGATAGTCCAACAACAGAGGTAAATGTGCAGCTGCATTATTATGAAGATATCAGAAAGTTTGCCAGTTACGTGTGGAAAGATAGTAATTCTACTCAGATTCATTCCGAGGTTTTCTCTACCAGGAAAACTGGATGTATGGTGCATAACTTGTAATGTATTGAACAATGTGTTAAACCCCATTTAAAAATGTATACCGGTATGTATATTTTATGTATACTTCAGGCAATATCCACCATAAACAGCCAGTTGGAGAAAGCTGATGGTATCTGGAAACAACTGCAACAATACAGCCAGCATTGAAGAATTTTAGGATTCAGGTGGCAGAATACAGTATGGACAGACTGGAAGTTGGAGTTGGCCCCGGAGTTTGTACCAGTGTTCCAGGCAGAGCTGACAACAAATCTGCTGAATCTGGCACTAAAATACTGCAGCTGGAGTAAGTCGTCATTTGATGAGCTCAGCAGAATCATAAGTATAAAAAAATCTTGAAATATTAGGATTATCATTTTGATAATATCAGACACGCTGGATAAATGGGGCAGAGGGATATAAAAAAAAAGGTTTATTGGATTTACATGTAACATTAAAAAATCCAGACAAATGGAATATAAAAGTAAGGAATTTACTGTTTTGTCTATTGCTATGTCTCTTTTTTCCCTTCCAACTGTATGTACATTCGTCTCTGTGTGTTGATTTTATTTTCCACAGAGGTATACAAAAGTATTACAACAAGGTCGTTGGTGCTAAAGAGAAGTTATAGACACATACACAAGAGAAATCTTAGGCATTTCTTAAAAATATTTTGTTTGTTGTGCTCCTACCTGCGACACTCAAAATTGTCCATTTTTCTTTAAAATTACTGCAAAATCAAAATTTGGCAAAAAATTTTTTTAGCTACCTACCCACATGAAAAATACTGGGTTGGAGCGCAGCAAACAAATGTTTTTTATGGAAATTGCAGCTACCCAACTTTTTATCGGCTTTACAAAACGTTGATTTTTCACGATTTCTGTCCATTTTTATTTAAAGGCAGTGTATCAGGATTTTTTCAAAATTTTAAACTTTGCTAAAAACAATTTTCCAAAATAATGTACATGTATTAAAAGGCGTTTCCCAACTTGGACTAGACCCCTAGGTTACACTAAATCAGATTTCACGCTTAAAATTGTTTGGTGATTTATGTGTTTTCACTTTAAATTCAATTTGATCTGTTATATAGGTTTATATGTTGTAAAATTTGTTTCATCTTTGAGAAAGTCTGTATGACCATGTTAAGACTGTCAATCAGTATTTAAGTTTTGTCTATGTTTAGAATGGGGATGTCATTTCAACATTTCAACTCCTATTCAAACATCAATTTTGTCATGCCTTGAAAAGATTTGACACTAAACCATCCACATTTATTTATTATGCTTCCTTTAAAATCAAAATCTTGAAAAAATAGTTGCCTACTTACCAAAATGTAAAAAAGCAAACATGTTTTTAAGGATAGCCTTAATTAGATAAACTCATATAATAGTGTAATAGTTTTCATTATCAATTCTGTTACCATGGAAACATTTTGATGTTTTCAGAGCACAACGGCAAAATATTTCACACTCATTGTTGGCAACTAAATAATATTTATGTAATTATTCTTCATTTTTTTTTGCAGTTGGGTTCTCTCATGTATTATAACAGCCTTTGAACCCAGAGTTGTATGTGGAAGATATCCACTGCATCCACACATGTCATGGTCTACTTCTCACTACCGTGATATGTGGGTGATGTGATGTTTGCTGTATAACTGTGGAATGTGTCAGTCAGTGTGAACCACAGCGCTGGATAGTGTCGTCAGAACAATAATCTTTTAGGTAGTTGTATCTTTTCAGTTTTAGACCAAATTATGTTATTATGAACAGGATTCAATTTTAAAACAAATTGTTCCAGATGTTTTCTGCCACCTAATATTATTATGATATTATAATTATATAACTGTTGTAAACAATCTGAAATTGTCAACTATATCGTCTGGCAATGTTATTGCCACTAGTTTACATATATTTTGATTGTTTAACCAGATCCTGTTAAAAGATAACTGTCACAGAAGTGTGTTTATTTCAGCCAGTCAGATCTCAGTTTTAGATTCAAACGTTTCTTCTGTGCAACTTGACACAATGTTTGTCTTATAGAAAAAGCAAGTGTTGCAGGTGATCAAGACAACTTACTGAACTGGCCACAGTTTCACTAAACTTCTTAAGTTGAATATTTCCTCAAACTCAAAGTTCCGCTCAACTGAGATTTCTCAAGTTTTCTGTTTCACGAAATTTCTCAACTCGGATTTGAGGATCCTGAGCTGAGTGAAATATTTGAGATTTGTTATTAAAATCGCAAGCGGCTTAACGCGAAGTTTTCAACGAGGAGGTACGAAAGTCGATTTTTTTGTCAACAGCTCGCGCGAAAATGCAGTAAATTTCAATAAAATATAGTGTAAAATAAAAGGCAATACAAAACAAGCGATGGCATAATTTATACATTATTGTCAATCTAATGTTGTCGATTACAATACTTTAACTAGTTATTTTTGTGCGTTTCTATAAAAAGCGAGGATGAAGTGAAACGATGTATATAAAGATCATTCAAGAATGCAAGCACACAACTAATGACGTCACATCACTTGTGTGCAAGCAATCAATATAATGTGTTCAGGCGCGGAGCAGGGCGGAGTCCCAGCTACTGGCAGAAACCGGCTCAGATCAAGATGTTTTACACCAAACCCGAACAACATGTTACATGTACACAATTCATGCCTGACCATCCGGGAATATCAAACATATCTATATTAGTAATGATGGTGACTCTTGAAACTATAATTATTTCAAAAACAGCAACAATCCCGATTCTTGTAGCAAAATAACACCGTAATTTCAAGATGACATTGCCAGTCACGTGACTCTCATGTATATGTATCGGAACCTTGAGATATCCCTCAAATGATGTGTGTGCGTTTTGGTATTCTTTTATCCGTATTTGGGATATGTTGCGGTTGTTTCCCCCTCCCATTGTGATCTATCTAAATCGTTTGCATCTTTGTTTAAATGTATCATGTAACCGATAATCAATTTTAACACTACGTCATCACTTCACCCCAATTGCAAATATTGGATCCGCTCGCTTGAAAAAATTACAAGAAATATGACGTAGCCAATACGAAATAGTGTACTTGTCTTACAACTGAGTAAGGTGAACTGCGTATTTATTGTTGTGGCGATGCTCCTTGTTAATGTATATTTTATGTTGATCTTCCTTTGCTATTGCGATTGGATCGAGAGGGTCATCTTTAACCTAGTGGAGAGCTTTACAACGCTTGATGCCGTGGGTCTGAGCCATTTTCGGTCCAAACACTTTGATTGAGAAAATAGATATAAAAATTTACTTTGGTAGAACCCTAGTACAACAATGAATCCACTAATAAAACGTAGAATCTTGGAAGACTGGTTGTGTTAACATTGAAAATTACTCTATAGATCTACCAATGTACAATGTATCACTTCGCTGATGATTTGGAGGGGACAGATGGTTCCGTACCAGTTACACTGAATATCTTTTTAGTGAAAACAGACCCTTGGAATCAAGAGACTCCACATCCAATCTCCTTGAGAATTACAAAATTCACATAATACCCCACCCACCCGACTGCAAATACAAAATTCTCTTATGCTACATGATATTAAAATAATTAAGACAACATTATTATTCAACTCAATCTAAACCTACTCCCACTCGAGATATTCAGATATTTTCGCATGAATGTGATGTGTCAGAAGTCGTCAATTGGAGTTTTAGTATATAGGAAAACACAGAACTACAAAGTATGTGGTAAAGTTCAAAAGTTTCTTTATTGAAAGAGAAAATATCAAATTATTCATGCTCAATTTATAAAAACATCACAGAATGAGATTATTAATTGTATGTAATTCTTAATAAATCTGAATTATTCTTTTCTATTATCAATAGAAATAAAATGATTTACATGAACTTTGTGTGTTTATTTATATACGTTTAAGATATTCTTTCCAACTAATCCAGGAACTACCTGTTGTAGGATTCAAATAATGCAATATAAAATCCACACCAAAATGTTCTCATCAATTTTCTTGAATATATATATATAAATATATATATATATATATATTTACTTGATCCGTCATAAAAAAAATAAAAAATAATTCTTTTATGGAAGTAGTCATAAACATTACATTCCTTCTTTTTTCTGTCAAATGTTAAATAATAATTTATTTCTTGCAAAAGGCCTTAGGCCCCACCAGTAAACAAACATAAAATCATAAACATACATGCAAAACAAACAAGTAATCAATGGCACCGTTTTATCAAAATTTACACATTGATCACTAAAAATTCAAACCTTAAAAACAAAAACAAAATGTTAAATTAAGACAGCCTCAACATATTTATCATGAATAGATTAACATTCAAAACTGAACAAATGTTGAACTAATCCATTCGTCCAAGATGAATAATGAACATAAATCCAAAACCCAATTATTAAACAGAAATTACAAAGCAATATTATACACTTTACTAAATAATGCATATCATTAGCCATCAAATATAAAAAAAATGAAATACAGGTACATTTACTTTAGAGAATGTAGATCTAGTATCTCTGCAAACAATACTTTCTTATAGCAGCCAATCATGCTATTACTACATCATCTTCTGCTTCACTTTACTGCCTTTCTTACATTTTTTATTAACAAAGTTAAAATGAATCAATACCTTCAGTGTCTTCTCATATAAGTAATCCAAGCAACTGATTGAATATTAAGCATCAGTTTTATGTCATCGAGGGCTAACAGACGATCAGTTAACCTAACCACTGTTTCTGTGGATCCTGAAAGGTTATCCAGTACTTGAGTACACCCCATCTTTGCAAGTAACTGGTAACTGATAACTTTCCCCTTGAATCAGTGGTGAGAGATGAATGATAATGCGACACAATGTCATATATATATCATCACAGAGACAGTAGCCGGGCACGGATTCAAACTCACAATCCCTGGATTGATAGTCAGACATGTAAGGTAACCAACTGAGCCAATCAGACCCGGCATTTCCAAGCAAGTAATCCATTGAAGTTATGAAATGCAAGATTGCATAATCTTAGGTAGGTGACTGACCCCAGCAGCAAAAAACAGATCTGCAAAATAAAAACATCATTTCATTGATAAATATAGTTAAATTAAGATGCAGGACTAAAACTATGGACATTTCTATTGATTTCAAAGTAAATTTTTTACTATGATATATTTATAGCTCAAGTTATAATTCTTAAGATTTTGATTGTTGGTTTATATAGATATTACAAAATTAATTGAAGGTTAAACAATTGTATAACTTTGTGTGTCTCAAAACAGCAGCTACAGTATTCCCCCATATAAAGGCTCCCACCAATTAAGGTCCAAAAGATTAAAAAAAAAATTTGAAGTGCTATCAGCGAAAAAAACACTAATTGTAGTGTGTCATTGCTTATAAATTATATATCCAACAAAATATTATTCGTAAAACTCTTAAACATATATTTTTTTTGCTGACTCTTTTGAAAAATGCATCGCCTGAATACGGTAGTCAGGAATCAATGTCTCCTGGATGGTCTCCCCTTAATGGTAGTGAAGAAACAGGTGAAGATGTATTGTATGGGTAGTAGTAATTATGAATGGGTTTTAAACACCATTTTCAACACATTTCAGGTTATATATGATGGTATATTTAGTTTTACTGGTGGAGGACAACCTCAGACTGGGTAGAACCACCATCCTTCCACAAGTAACTGGCAAACTTTCTCACATAAAGTTTTTTGAGCGAGAAATATTTGAACCTACGACCTAATCAGTGAGAGGTAAGTGATCTTGAGATGGTGTCTTAGACCACTTGGCCACAGAGGACCCTTAGTAATTATTAACTGACTAGTGTCTAACTGCATATTTTCGCATGGGTGCTGAAATGCTCACCTTGTATCAAAGCTTCCATATCATCAAGAACCCATTTTGTATACAACAATGAAGAAGTTTGTAACTGACCAGAGATAATTCGACTGATGTTAGATATCTGCTGAAATAAGACAAATACATAAAATCATGTAAACATGCCATAAATGTCTTTAGAAAATAACATTACTTTTAAAATGGATTAAAAGCATCTCATTATCATAAATAAATACAATAACATCCAGATGATCATCCAATATATCAAAACGTGACAAAATCATTGTTTCAATCATAGTGGTAAACTTGAAACAAATCCCAATTCAGCACTTATATCATATATTATATATGAGCTGTAATATATCATATTTTTAAAAAATTCTAAGCATACAGTGTTGTAAGTTTTGAATATCCTTACCTTGCCATTTAAGAAAATTGAATATGGCTGAAACACAGACTTAATTTTAAAAACTATTTTTAGCTATAGTTTGGAATTTAATAAAAAAAAAACAATGATGTAGGTCAATCCATATGGGGTGCCGTTTTACTATTAAACCATAATAAGTGATATCACTTATTTGAAAAGGTGATATCACTTATTCAAACAAGTAATATCACCTGTTCAAATATGAATAAGTGATATTGACTTTTCAACTAAGTGATATCACCTACTTGAAAAAGTGATATCACCTTTTCGAACAAGTGATATCACTAGTCCATTTTGAATAAGTGATATCACTATGTTTACTATCAATATATTATATTCTTAAAAAAAAATGAGTTGGTGGGGTTATGATAATAGATTTAACAGTCTTGAAATAATAAAGTGTGCGGGTGGGGTAGGGGTGTAATCTAAACACCAATTTAATAGATACTGAGGACTGTAGGACACAATAGCCTACTGACAAATTGACAACCTACAGCCGGTATATAGATCTATTTGATACACCTCGAAGTTGGTCACAAAATGTTCACTTATGGTTTGTGAGATGGAGAGTCTTCAGAACGAGGTGATTGTTGACACACTCATAAGATTCAAGTTTTTGCAACTGTTCATCCGTCGTTGGCTACGCTGCTGGTAATGGACAGAGAGTATCGACAAAGACAAATGTGTGTTTCGACGATAAATTTTTATGACAAACAAAAAATAATTAAATAAAAATTAGATCCACAAACTATATCTATTGAGTGTAGAAGTTAGTGAAACAAAATATATTAAAATACACGAACCTTGCAAGTTTCCAGTCATCAGTCATATTTCCAATCCTCTAGTATGAGCGTAGAGCAGAATTTAAAAACATATATAGGCTTATGTGATTCAAAAAACGTTTCGTGAAACAGGATTTGGGGAAATCTCAATCTGTTTATGGAAAATCTCAAATTTGAGTTTGAGGACGGACTTAAGAAGTTTAGTGAAACCGGGGCCAGGTTATGAAAAATCAAGTAAATAGAGCTACTCTAAAACAGACATTATTATATATTGCTTGCATTTCAAATGTTTACAGAAAATATTTTGGTGATAAACTTTACTTGACATTTGTGATGTCTTTTAATGTAAGAAATGGGAGACAACTCTTCCTGTCTTGTCTGCTACAAAATAGTAAACCAGAATATCTTTCTTTTTGGTGTCATAAAAATGTTTTGAAAAAAGAATGAAATATATTTCAGGTTATTTTTGTGAGAAAGTTGGTATCAATGGCTTTCCCATTATTGCCTGGAAGGAACATTCTCAAATACCAGAATCAGATGCCCCTGGAAGGGACATTCTTAAATACCAGAATCAGATGTAGTTACCTGTAAGCACCTGTAGTCACCTGTAAGCACCTGCAATGACCTGTAATCCCAAGTAGTTACCTGTAAGCACATGTAGTTACCTGTAAGAACGTGAAGTCACCTGTAAGCACATGTAGTCACTTGTAAGCTCATGTTGTCATCTGTAAGCACATGTTGTCACCTGTTAGCACATGTAGTCACCAGTAGGCACATGTGGGCACCTGTAGTCACACGTAAATAAATGTAGCCAATGTAAGCACCTGTAGTCACATGTAAGCACCGGTAGTCACCAATAGACACATGTAGTCACATGTAAGCACATGTAGTCATATGTAGTCAGATTTAAAGAACATTCTCAAATACCAGAATCAGATGCCCCAGGAAGGAACATCCTCAAATACCAGAATCAGATGCCCCTTGAAGGGTTCATTCTCAAATACCAAAATCAGATGTAGTAGCCTGTAAGCACCTGTAGTCACCTGTAAGCACCTTCAGTCACCTGTAAGCTTATGTAGTCACCTGTAAGCACATGAAGTTACCTGTAAGCACATGTAGTTACCTGTAAGCACCTGTAGTCACCTGTAAGCTTATGTAGTTACCTGTAAGCACATGGATTCACCTGTCTGGACCTGTAGTTACCTGTAAGCACACGAAGTCACCTGTCTGGACCTGTAGTTACCTGTAAGCATATGAAGTCACAATTAGGCACCTGTAGTCACATGTAAGCACCTGTAGTCACATGTAAGCGCCTGTAGTCGCATGTTAGCACCTAAAGTCACATGTAAGCACCTGTTGTCACATGTAAGCACCTGTAAGCATATGTAGTCACATGTAAGCACCTGTAATCACATGCAGTCACAAATTATCACCTGTAAGCATATGTAGTCACAAGTAAGCACCTGTAGTCACATGTAAGCACATGCAGTCACATATAATCACCTGTAAGCATATGTAGTCTCATGTAAGCACCTGTAATCATATGTTAGCTCATGCAGTAACCAATAGGCACCTGGAGTTATATGTAAGCACCTGTAGTCACCTGTAAGCACATATAAGCACATGTAAGAACTAGCAAGCATATGTAGTCACCTGTAAGCACATATAGTCACATATAAGTACATGTAAGCACATGAAGTCACATGTAAGCATCTGTTGTCATGTTATCACCTGTAAGTATATGTAGTCACATGTAAACACCTGTAGGCACATGTAGTCACATATTATCACCTGTAAGCATATTTAGTCACAAGTAAGCACCTGTAGTCACATGTAAGCACCTGCAGTCACATGTAAGCATATGAAGTCACATGTAAACACCTGCAGTCACATGTAAGCACCTGTTGTCATATGTTAGAACATACAGTCACCAACAGGCACCTGTATTCATATGTAAGCACATGAAGTGACATGTAAGCACATGTAGTCACATATAAGCACATGTAGTCACATGTAAGCACTAGCAAGTATATGTAGTCACCTGTAAGCACATGTAGTCACATTTAAGTACATGTTAGCATTTGTAGTCACATGTTAGCACCTCTAGTCACATGTAAGTACTTCTAAGCATATGTAGTCACATGTAAGCCCATGGAGTCACCAGTAGGCACATGTTGTCACATGTAAGCACCTGTAGTCACATGTAAGCTCCTGTAGTCACATGTAAGCAGCTGTAGTCATATGTAAGCACAGTCATGTAGTCACCAGTAGGCACATGTAAGCACCTGTAGTCACACGTAGTCATATGTAGTCACATGTTATTACATGTGGTCACATGTTAGCACATGTAGTCACATATAAGCAACTGTAGTCACATGTAAGCACCTGTAGTCACATGTAAGCCCATGTAGTCACATGTAAGCACCTGTAGTCACATCTAAGCATATGTAGTGACTTGTAAGCACCAGTAGTCACCAGTAAGCACATGTAGTCACATGTAAACACCTGTAGTAACTTTTAAGCACATGCCATCACCAGTAGTCACATGTAAGCACATGTAGTCACCTGTAAGCGCATGTACACATATGTAAGCACATGTAGTCAAATGTAAGCACATGTAGTCACATTTAAGGACCTGTAGTCACATTTAAGCACATGTAGTCACATGTAAGCACATGTCACCAGTAGGCATATGTAGTCACCTGTAGTCACCAATAGACACATGTAGTTTCCAATAAGCATTTAATACATGATTCTGAATATTTTAATCTTGTTTTATTTCTTGTGAGGATGTAGGGGGAGTATATTCTGTTTTATGTCATGGTTATTTATAACCTGTGGTTCAAGGGTGTTACATGGGTGATGGTACAAACAGAATTACTGTTGCTCCAGCATTAGGTCAAATCTGGAGTATCATACACTATTTAATTGACTAAAACTGGTTAATTTTTCATTCAAGACTTTATTTTATTGATGTTTGTTGCCATTTTGTGTTTGTACTTCATAAATACCTCAGTTTGTTCATTTAGTTTATAACTTATTTATTTTACTTCAATTGGGAAACAAGTTATTACAATTTATACAGATCATACTTGAAGTCTTCCTCAGCCCAGGGTAGAACCAGTACCAAGCATATGCGCAAAATGTGTCTCTTCAAGAACTTCACACATAGGGGAGGATCAATCCTATGACCCTCCGATTATGGGTTCTTTGCTCTACCACTGGACCACACATTCCCAACTTTCTTCATAATGCAACATCTGATTATGAGTATTGCTTCATATTAGAAATAACAGTTTCAGTATTTATCTTTATGCTACAAAACAACTAAAATCACATATTTCATTTTTCTCATATTTTGATTTCACAGTTTAACGTGTTTTGGGTTTGAATGTAAAACTACAGTTATGACATTGTTTACTTTAAATTGCCATGTTGCTCTTTCTTGCCTCCTTACAGAACATACTGTAACATCATGGACATGTCTGAGTGCTGTGATGTGATTACTTCTATAGTGGTGTAGTCGGTAAACTGTTCAGCTGAATATTGTTGTACAGACAAAACATCTTGTCTGTCAGTGTGGCCCTACCCCAGGTATGTAATTGGTTTCATCTTAAACAGTTTTTCACTACAAAAATGTGCATTTCTTTGTAATGTGGGAAGAAAGCACCTTTTTTTAAAACAATGACTTTGGAAATACTGCTAACTGAGGATCATGAAAATGCCTAGATGTGTTTATGAAGAATAAAAAAAATGTATTACTATTATGGGCAGTACATAAAACATCAATAAAATAGTTAAACTTCTGAACTGGGTGCCTCTCAGTAAGATGTTACCTACTAACTTCACAGTATTGTTGCCTACATAGACACTTTAAATCTTTAAGATTACCTCATCATCATTAAATTTGAGCATACCAGGATTTTGTAATGTTATTGCCACTACTGGAGAATGTTCAATATTTGTCAATGTTGGTCAAGTATTACAGGAGTAATTATCAATAAATAAGTGGTTTTTGGTAAATTATGATTTCTGATTAATAACTTTTGACAGGGTCTGCATTTAATTAACACTTAGTATGTATTTATAAGTCAAGTGTGATACTTGTTTATGCTGGTCAAATTTTACAGGAGTTTATGGGTTCGTTTCGACTTACAGCAGAGGCATCCTTGAACATATTTCTAGTTTTATAAATTGTTTTCATCAGTTTGTGGTTTGAGCATTGACACACTAAAGTATTATATTGCAAACTGTCACACAAGTTTTGATACAAAAAAAGCAAAGTATAGTGATGTCAAGGCAAGTACTATCCTGTAAAATCTGGACACCAACCAAGGAAACTTTTAGTATCATTTATCAAATCCTTACTTCTCTCGGAATCAAAAACAAGTCTACCTGCATACAAGGCAGATACCCTACCATTACCCTCTTCTCTGTATGAGATACTGCCAGCACAGTTGTGGGTTTATTGGTTTGAGCTTGTTTGCCTGTCTGTGGGTATAAACACAAGTCTACCTGCATACAAGGCAGTTACCCTACCATTAACCTCATCTCTGTATGAGATACTGCCAGCACAGTTGTGGGAGTGGGAGGTTTATTGGTTTGAGCTTGTTTGCCTGTCTGTGAGCACAAATGTGTGTGATATTTACATGAATAAGGGTCTTTTGATTATTTAACATATAGGGTCCATCTTGGTTGTGTGATCAAAGGTGCTGTCATCTAATAACCACTTACCTCTCCATATTGAAGTTGTGGGTTCAGGGCCAGCTTGGTCCAAAACCTTTATATGAGCAAATTAACCAATTACTTGCAGTGAAAGGATGTTGGTTCTACCCGGATTCATTCTGATGTGTTCACCAGTAAAACTAGATATGCCATATGTAACATGTCATTTGTTAGAAATAAAATACACCAGCAAACATTCAATAGTAAATATCAGCAAACTTTGGTATTGTTATCATCCAAATTTAATTCTGGCAATGGTAAATGCTGACTAACTTCAATTGAATTTACGCTTGCTGGTATACTGTTCATATTGTTGTATGTATTAAACTTATATCATTGTAACCATACACAACTAGTGTGTTCAGACACTGCTTAAACTGGAATTAAAGAATAATATGAACATGAAGTCGATGCTATGGTAAACTGCCCTACTGTTGTTTTGAATATAAGTATCATTTCATGCCATCAAGGGCTAATAGGTAATCAGTTAACCAAACCATTCTTTCCTTGGATCCTGGAAGGTAAACCTGTACTCAAGCACAATCATCTCTGCAACTAGCTGAAACTTTTTTTGCTTAAAGCAACACATCCACGTTTGAACTTTTAAAAAAAAAATTTTAATTGAGTTATGAGCACATTTTCCATACAAACATATGATCAATTAGCTGTATATGAGCATATAATCACAATCCGGAACAAAATGATGCCCAAATTATAATGCGTGACTAACACTTTATAAAACAAGCGTGTTACTCACCCGAGTCAAAAAAAATTGTCAAAATGACTTTCAAGGCAGGTAAAGTACACTACGCACTAAAACGTGAAGTTTTTTTAATACGACTCGCATAATTCAATTTGAAGCCAAGTTGGAATCCTCGGCAATTTAAAAATAATTTATAAAGTGTTTGTCACGCTTTATAATTTGGACATCTTTTTTTATAATTCTAAAGCGTTCTGGATAGTGTTTGTTAGCACATATACAGCTCACTGACCATATATTTATGTATGGGAAATGTGCTCACAACTCAATTGAAAAACTTTTTAAAAAAGTTTAAACGTGGATGTGTTGCTTTAATTTATACTTATTTAGCCAATTGCGAAGAAATCTCAAAGCTTATATGTTTTGTTCTTGATTTCGTGTCCTGGGTTGAACCAGTACTGAGTGTTGTTATTTGAGAGGCTTCGGGTTAGTTTGGGGATTGAACCCACAACCTCTGGTCTAGGCACAACTGAGAACCCCAAAGGTGATCACTTAGATAGGTTTGATAATACATATATATATATATATATATATATATATATATATGCCAAGTGAGTTGTATTTAAAGATAGGTTATATATGGCATATATAGTTTGTTTGTCTGAATATTTACTTTTATTTTATGTCATCGAAGGTTTAATAATAGACAATGAACATAAAACATTAAATATTTAAGTTAACATAATTATATAATATATTAACAGAACATCCACCTGTGATTCCAGGATGGAGACCGTAGGTCTAGGTGAGTATCAGAAGCACTGTCTGTGTGAAATGTGTGGCCAGGGCTGGGTGACGGCCTGTTCAACTCTTGAGATGTTGCTTGATTTTATGTTGAGACCAGAACAGATAAACATTTTTTTCTTTTGAATATCATTTACTTACTGAGATTGGTTGTGCTTGAATACTGGTTAATCCCAGGAAACAGTGGTTAGGTTAACTGATCGTCTGTTAGCCCTCGATGGCATAAAAATGACACTAAATTGTCAATCAATTAATCAATTTTTCTTTTGGACAACATTCTGCATATTCATTATGTTAATGTTTATTATTTATCTTTATCCATTGTCTTGTTTAAAGATAAGAGTGAGACTGACTTGGAATTCTCGGCAGTTTCCTTCACATTGACAAGAATGACTGTGAGAGAGGATGAAAAAAATCTGTAAAAAAATGCACATGGATTTACCCGACTCATGTGTGTACGCCACCACAGCAAAACACAAGGTGAGCTATTCTGATAACCCTGTGTCCATTGTCCATTTGTAAAAGTTTGCATGTCTGCATTCTTGCACTTGCATTTTTCATTGAATCTTCACCAAACCTGCATATTAGTTATATAACCATAATATCTCAGACAAACTGAGTTATTATTATCAGAGTTGTGACCCTTGTTGAAAAATTGCATTATTTGTGTGCATTCTTGCAAATCACAGTTGGTGAATAATGCCAGACAGGTATATCTTTAAAGTTTTATCTGATGAATGCTTTAATTTACAGTTTCAGATTTACAAATGAAATTCACTGGCTTGAATCGGTAGTTGTAAATTATGTTGTGTTTTTGTTTTCAGGATGTAAGTCCCTAGCTATGTTCAGCTGTAATGCCTGCAGTATTTGGAACACCAGGTCCCATGATACTTGAATATATTGTGGATGTATTACTGTAATAACCTAATTTTCTAATGCATACATTATTATATTTTTATATATTTTTAGTTGTTGTCTAAGCGTGGATGGCAGTGTAATTGTTCAGTTGATGTTAGAAGCATGTAGTGCTTCTTCATGCCCCGAGACCCCATACAGTGGTGATGTGTATCCATGTACATATCAGTTGTAAGTGTTTCCTCAGTTTTCTTCATTTCATTTCTTAAATTGTGTTGTGTGATTTTCAATTCATGAGAATGTTTGTGACTTGTAAACTGCATAACATTTTTCAAAGACATTTTACCAGTTTACTGTAGTATTAATATATACAAACTTGTCTTAAGCAGCCAGTCAAGGGAAGGAACAGAAGTGGCCTTTTTAAGACAGGTTGCTTAATATAGATTACTTTGCTATGAAATCATATACATGGGAATAATAAGTGGCTGCTAAAGGCAAGTGGCTGCTTAATAGAGGTGACTGCCTACACAGGTTTGACTGCTATTAGATCAAATATTTTGTCTGTACTGTGAAGAATACTACACATTGAGGGCCAGACAGAGGCTTACAGTCGTAAAGTCATAACCAAGATGTTCTGCGTGCTTTAATATTGCATACTGGCCATTTACACTGAAAATGGATAGACAGATGGGTTACTTCCCTTGAATCAGTAAAATATATTATATGCCATATGGCAAATCGTTTCTTGGACAAGGTCTAACACAGCTGTAAAAATTACAATTAAAATCTTTGACCTCAGCTGAGCTGTACTTCATTTGTATGGGACATGTCAGGTAAAATTTACATTGCACTAGTAACAGATGTGTTAGTTGTGCAGCAGAAATTGTACAACATTTTGACTTAGAGCTGCACTAATTTTTCCATTACATTTGCTTTATAAGTGTAACAAGAGCATTCTTATGTCAATTCCAGACAATTAAAATCTAGATATGTTTTTATTTTATTGCCTGATAAATACTATGTCAGATAAATATTTAATATGTGTTAAATACAGATAAATGAACTCAAGTAATGTCTTTATTGTGTTTGTTTCATTGCATTATAGATAATTTGTCAAGAAAAAACAAACTATATAGTATATTGCATCTTGACACTGTTTACAATGGCACTAAATGGATGTTCTAATTTTTCAGCTTCAAATTTACAAATACAGTGGAACCTCTCTAATCCGAACTTGCTCGTACCAGAAGAAAAGTTCGGATTAGAAGGGTTTTCGGATCAGAAAGGTTTCTATTTTTAGACACTTATCAATATGTCTCAAAACTTACAGATATGTTTTGCATGTATTGTACATGTTTTTATCAGTATTTGAAGTGGATTACTGAAAAGGAAGTAAGGAAAACATTGTTAAACATATATTATATGCTTTATTTTCATGCTTAATATTTTTATAACTTTGAATGCAACCAGTTTATAATGTTTTGAAATGTTGATATTGGAATATTATTGGAATGATAATGAACATATAATTATGTATAAGAAAATAACACAACAAGCATATTCAACATAAATACATCATCATGTAAAGTATATATTTTACACTTTCAACACATTCATGTTTCTGCTTTATTACCGCTTTTGAAATAAAATCGGCTTTAATGAAACAAATGTGTTTCCTTTAAGTCATAAATCCACTTCAATTATAAAGATTATCTTTCAATTGTAATCATTTAATTACATAATCAATTAACACCTACTCCCCCGAGGCATACTGTTGAGGACACATGTTTTGTTTTGCAAATTACCAGGTGCGCGTCATACGGTTTACTCCGATTTGTTCCCCAAATCCAATAAATGTAAACCAGCTAAAAGGCGGACGTTACCCTAAAACTCGGAAAATAGCGGTCAATTTCTCTACTTCTTTTGAAATATGGATTTACCGTGAGATTTTGATCACGACTCGTGAGAATTTGAATTGGTAAAACAGAGTTTTTTGTCTCACGCCGTGAGGTATCACATGTATGTGTTTTACCGTAGCCGGTAATTGATGCCTAATTAGTTATTCAAACACTCTTTGCGACTTTCACACTTGTGCTGATCAAACGCATGCAACGGGTAAACAAGCGGCGAACATCTTCTTGTTTGTCAACACCTTTTTAAGTGTCGGGGATTAAACTGATTAGCGGTCGTTTATTGTCAATATCAATAATTAGATGAGACTAAGATCTGCAGAGACAAAGGTTCAGATCCGAAAGGTAAAATATATAGTAATTTAGTGAAAGAAATCTTTCCAACAAGTACGGTTTTCGGAATAGAAAGGTTACGGATTGCCAAGGTATTTTTACAATAAAGATAGAATAAGAAATTTCAGGACCGACAAAAATGTTTGGTTTAGAGATATTTCCGGATGAGAGGAATACGGATTAGCGAGGTCCCACTGTAAGAGTTTTTTTTAATATAATGTGAATGAATATTTTACTTATTATAAAATATTTGTTAATGTTATGTTTTTCTTTATGTTACAGATTATGTGAATGAAAAGTAAGTGAGCTGCATGCATAATCATGACCATTACCAGTTATGTATAGCTACATGATTCGTTTGTACAAAACTAACCTATATATTGTACAATGTGTTTTGAAAGCAGACACAAATTCAGGGGCATCAGTATATATAAAAAATACCTTTGAAAAAATTATATGGAGGTCCGGTTATATTCCATTTCAAGGGCGTTTACAAAAACTGAAACTGTATAATATAATGAGTTACTATCCTTTACCGAGAGAATTTGGTCAAGTTAGTTTCTGATCAATAACTTCTGTCAGAAGAAATCTGTGTATTCAACTGACATTTGGCATGTAGCTGTATAATGATAAAATTGATTGCCATGAACACTCAGAACTGCTCTTGAGTTTTCTAGTTAGAGTGTGATCGAGCTGGAGATCACACCTGCAACCTCTGGCATGAGTGGCCAACACTATGCAGTACACTACTGTCCCTGTCAATTTTAAATTATGCTTTGTATGTGTTGCTAGTTGAATACTGCGTGCTGATTTGGAGCTGTCTGGGTGAATCGCTGGAGAAAGAACAAAGCCAGGTCACAGTAAGGATTGATGTTTACAAGATTATCTTTATTACATATCAGAGACTTGTTGTATATGTCACAGTGTGTGCGTAACCTACTAAGAGAGGAATTTATATAAGCGGTTCCGTTAGCTCAGATGGTAGAACACTTGCCCTGCAAGTGAAGGGTCCTGGGTTCGAGTCCCGGACTGGCTGCATATTTTCTCTTCCTGTTACATTTGGCGCCCAACGTGGGGCTATGACTGACATATGTTTCGAGAAACATTTCACATGATTCTCTGTTCTCTATGGAAATTGGGGAAAAATTCCAGATTTGTTAGGGAATATGTCACAGTGTGTAGGTAACCTACTAGGAGAGGAATTTATGTAAGCAGTTCGGTTAACTCATATGGTAGAGCCCTTTAAGTGAAGGGTCCCGGGTTCGAGTCCTGGACTGGCTGCATATTTTCTTGTCCTGTTACATATATATATATATTTATTTGCTAAACAGATGAATACAATAACATTACAAACATGCATGATATTACTTCTCAACACATCACAAGTTATATATGGCAACCAGTTTTATTGGTAGACGAAGACTTTTAATTATTATAAAACATAAACCATAGTAGAACCACTTCCCTCTCATGTAAGTATCTGGCAAACTTTCTTGCTGTAAGTTTTGGGATTGAGCTAGACTGAAACTCCAAACCTCACCAGTGTAGTATACATGATCAGAGATCAGCACCATAGACCACAAAGTTTCAGATGTCAACTAACTGTATTACATGATTACATGGAGTTCAGACAAATGAAATATTCCCCTGAAATAAATGTGTAAATCTTAGCTCCAAATTCATACTGCAATATTCATTTGTTATTGTTTCAGAACTGTATGAATGCTTATATTTAAAAAAGAAAAACATCCAATCTCTAAATTGAAAAATATATATATATTTTTAAAATTTCAGTTTCGAAAATTCAGTGATCTATTTTAAAAAGTTATATTATGTATTTTGAGGAAAGTTTAAAAGTTGAATAAACATAAAAAAGTTAATTCTCATAGATGACCTAGAGGTATATATTTAAAAAAAAAGAGAGAGAAAAAATAATTCATTATCTCTAAACTAACTATATATTTAAAAAATCCCTATGTGTATTTATTGTTTATATTGTGGACAAAAAACTCTCAAAGTTGAGTTATGTATTCCAAGCTGGCAGAGTTGAGACTCTAAATTTTATACAAATATCAATGTAGTCATAAGCCTGAGATAACGAACACAAATATATATATATATTATATGCTATATATATATATATCAATAGAAAAAGTTTTAGTGTAATAAAATAATTACTTGTTTTTCAGTTATAAACAATAATGATGTTAGATGCTGCAAGGCTGTTTGTCATATTCCTATTTTTGGAAGGCGAATGGAGCGCCGCATTCTATAGCCATTGTCAGAGGTATAATTTTGTTCTGTAATCTTTGTTATACTGTTGACCACGATTTCATCTGACCGATAAAACAGTTTCAAAACGCAGTTGCCATAGCAGAGGAACTATTACACAATAAGGAATTCAACATGTTTATCACTGTGCATAACACTAGATAACACTTGCCATTGATAATCCAAAATATCAATATTAGTGTTACTTCTGATAGTCCAACAATTTAAATTGTAATCAGCTTTAGCCATTTAATCTCGTACTGAGTTGTTTATCTTTCCACTGCCAAGCACATGTATTACGTCTATATAAAGAGACACGTACTTGGCATATGCAGAAAAAGAAACTTAACGGTTTAGGGTGCTTATGCACATGCGCACCGTTTATCTGTTTCTGTTCTGCACATGGGCAGCGTTTTACCGTTTCAGTTTGTGTTATGCGCATGGGAACCGTTTTTCAGTTTCACTTGATCAATATGTTAATGTTAGTTTCGATTAACGCTTAATTATTATACACTTTTGTGTAATGAATATGAGCTGAGTTTATGATTAGTAGTTTTCAGTTATCATTCAATTGGTATATTTTATTTTGAAATCGAGGTAGGTCGAAAACTTTACATTCTCCTGTTAATAGTAATTCCATCATGACAATGTTTGCTAATATCAGAAACATCTCTGTATATGTATATTTACAATTTCATATAACTGTTCAGTTGCGGTATCATTAACATACGTGTACATATATATATATATATATTGAAACAATAAGAATGTTGGGCAAGGTAAATAGTTGAATTGTTCATTGATATCATTAAATGTTTTACGTCTCTAAATTAGGTTCCCAGCTAGTGTGTACACATTTTAAACCAAACATGAAACTTTGAAAGAATATGTGTTTTAATTAATAACATCAACTTGCAAACACGCGACTATCGATGCGTATCGCAACATGGGGTAATTTCGGATAGATATTTCAACATTAGTTTGTGTTAAGAGTTTTCGTTACAATACTGTGTAAACAGCACAGGATTAGAAAGGTGTGCCAAAACCACCTTGATGAAAGGTGTGAATATGTTGATATCACAAATTCACTTGATTAAAATACAAATTATAAGTAAATATATATCTATTAGAAAACTGAAATATTGTTTTAATCCTGAAAAGAGCTGATGAAAATATGTCACGCTGGTGTAAAATATGGCGTCTACTCTAGAAATGGACATATTTGTCAAAGAAAATGGTTTAACTCTAGCACCATCTCACTGGAGAATATTTAATACACATCAGTTAACACATGGCCTCGGTAAATGACAGGCATATTTTATGTAATGAGACTAATCATAGGTTAAACGCATTAGCCGTATTTAAATTTAATAATAAATTAATACATTTAATTTCCTCATTAAAGTTAATTTGTATTGATAAATAGTAAATAAAAACACACGAGGTAAAAAAACTTTTATATAATAGATTAGAAATATAGGTCTAAGATTCCTCAATTCACCATGTGTATTTGTCCGTTATGGCAAACACATGTTCAACAAAAAAGCGCTGGCAGCTTAAGTGTAGACAATAGTCGGAACGTTCTAGACATACTACTACTACTACTACCACTACCACCACTACTACTACTATTACTACTATTACTACTACTACTACTACTACTACTACATTGTATGCAGCAACAACAGAATAATCGGTTTAATCAATATCAGTAGCAACAGATGTAACAGCATTATAATTATCATCGCATATTGAAATCACTAACAACACAACTGTCATTATAAATATCATCTCAATATCATCATATTACAACCACCACTCCGGTCTAAGATGGAAGCACGTTTGACTATCAATCTAATGGTCATGCATTCAAATCCCTTCCCGGCCACACTCTGTATATCTATAGACGAATCCCAGTGAGACTTAATGTCGTATAACAATTAACACGGAAAGAGTTGCCGGGCAGGTACTCGAAAACACGAGCCCTGATTTGAAGGTCAAACCGACTAAGCTTAGCGGGCCCATCTAGATGGTACTGTAATAATCATAATACATACTCAATGCTGATAGACTGCAAGGTATTTAACGAAACACAAGCCATTTTTTACACTGATGCGTTTAAAAGTTTTCCTTATGTATACAAATACACTTAATATAGGAGATGCCCACACAAAGTCTGTATTTGTCATTATATTGTTTATAGGCGGAAACTCTAGTTCAGGTGACTGTTGTTGTCCCAGTAAATTTAGTCTAGCAGTCTGACTATCCAGGTTTATTATAGAATGCAGGTCGGGGTCTGACTAACTCCCCTGCCTCCACCCCCCGAACTCCCTTAATTGCAGCAGCGTCGTGTCGGTCTTCCTTTGTGATCTACACAATGCATATTTGACACGTGTTGTTTTAGAAATATAAGAAGCATAAGCAATATTTTAATTATTGCAAAATGTACATCTACTGTTTAAAATAATCTATATTATTTTGATTTATGATTTAAGTATGCTTGAAAGCATTTTTTCCGATATTTTAAAAATTGATTTCGTTAACGCTAAATTGCATAATATGTACATGAGAAAATAAATATTTTTAGAACAACAACTAGAAAGTAAGTCATTTGAGTTTATATATATATGTTTAAAATAAATGCATACATGCATCAATGAATAAACGAGTGAACGAGGCGAGGCAAGCCGAGGCGAGACGAAGTGAAAACTTGGCTCCTCACATTTATCACGTTAATAAATAACTCAGATAGTATTCTGAAAGCTAAAATTTTACCTACAGTAAATTCATTTAAAAACAATTTATTGACAATAAATGCTTATTTAATGTATAGTTATAGTCGGGAATGAAAGTAAGAAAGAAATTAATACATTTACTTTTAATTAAGGAATTATATATACAAGTCCATTTTTCTCTTTATCATTTCAACCATTCCGTCACTATAAGCCATAAAATCAATTGTCATTTGATTGGATATTTTATATGGGGTGACACATCTTGCAGTCATGGGATTATAGATTACTTAGCGTCGCACCGCTGGAGGCATATTTCACACTTGAGCAGATGGGTTTATGACAGTGGCTATAATTTCAGTCTCAACTTTTATAGTGTTTATGATAAATGTTACTACATGTATATGTTAGTTATGGCATCTTTGTAGCTGTTCTCATTCATTGGTTCCTGATTATGACTTTTCCAAAACGAGACTAGGTATTTTGTTAATTACTAGATCAAGTGCAGTTATTTTATCGAAGATTGCTGAACAATATGTTTTTAATTCCTTGTGTACAAAAATCAAACACTTGCCTTGTTTCAGTCCACAAGAGAATTGTAGATATGAATCACTAACTGAGTGGAAATTAAGTTCTCTCTATACAAGATGATACAGACTTTTTTTCTACATTCAGATAGTGCATCTATTATGGTGGCATGGTTCAATTTAAAATATATATTCATATATATATTAAAGCAAAAGATCTTAAACAGATATTGTGAATTTTTTCTTATATAAAAAGAGCTTAATAAGGTTGTAGGTGATCAATATTTGGCGTAGGATAAAAACATACAGTCATAGTTATTTTATTTATATTTCTTCCTTTTTAATTTAAAAACGTTTTTACCAAATCTCTCTGCATAAAAATAAAACATTTATTCTTATGATATGTGGTTGAAACGACAGTGTGGTGTTTTTAAATTGTTTATTCAGTTTACGCTGTGATGTCATATCCGTGACTTGAAAGGACAACTTTAAGGTTTCCAAAACAGAAACATACTAGTGCACACCAATTTCTGTTTAATAATAAATTAAGAAATCAGACCCCCGTTGTTTTTCAAATGCATGAAATAACAGTTTCAAAAGCATGTCACGTAAACTTCCCCATCAGTGTTAATTGATAAATCAAAAGTCAGTGTCCTTCGATCATCCGGTTGACACAGCGTGTAAACAGGAAATGGGATAATTAGCAATAATTACATTGCTGGAGGGCATACTTCGCACTGCTTTATTAGGGTTTGTGTTAAAATTGCTTTATAAACATTAACATATGTTACTTTAATTGTATTTATGCAGTATACAGAATAGTTAATTTTTGTGTTTAAGGTTGTTTTTTTTTTACGAGTAAGAAATGAAGGTTATTTAAGAATAAATTGATTGTTATTGTAAACCTGCATGACTGATTGATGAGTAAACTTTTGGTGACATTATTGATGATGATACTAGTTGATTATATTAATCATACTAATTGTGTATTTTATTAATTTTAACTTCATGGATTCGGAGATTATACTTTCTTATTTTATTGATTATCTATATTTAATGATATAGAGGATTGATTAACTTTCTTACTTAATTGTAGATAGGTCGTGTGTTTGAATCCCCGCCCGGCAAGTCTCCCATCTGTGATTATTGATACATGACATTGTGTCTCAATATCATTCATCTGTCACCACTGATTCAAGTGGGAAAGTTATCAGTTACTTGTGGAGATTGGGTGTGCTTGAATATTGGTTAACATTTCAGGATTCTAGAAAACAGTTAATAGGTAAAATGATCGTCTGTTAAACTTCAATGACATAAAAATGACGCTTAATATTCAATTAATCAATCATAGTTGTAGATTAATAAATAAATGAATGAACGAATGAATGAATGAATGAATGAATGAATGAATGAATGAATGAATGAATGAATAGATAAATAAATAAATATATAAATTCAATTAATCAGTCATAATTGCAGATAGATATGAAGAATTTATTTACTGTATGCAGACATTTATAAAATTGTTATAAGGTAAGCACCGCCTGAACCGGCCTACCTGGTTTAGACAATTTGGGTTCATTACATAAAATTTAAATTGAGTGCAGGTATTGTTATTAAATCAATACATAAGGCCAACACATTGTTCTTATATAGCGCAAATTTATTTGCTAATAGTATTTATAAGTGAAGTTTTAATCAGTATGTAAGCCTTAATAGAATATAATTACATTCATTTGTGTATGGTTACGATGATATAACTTTATTACCATAATGCTATCGAATGTAATCTTATAAACAGCGTATGACAGTAACGGTCATTATGCACTATTAACAAACTAACTGATGCCATGAAACCCCAACAACATTTAAATATTGTTGGTAGTAGTTATAATTCAATGTTTTTATCAACAACTTGTTTAATAATATCGATGACCAGTTACCGTCGCGCTTTAAACTGGTCTTTTTGGCGAGCATATATCGATAACCAGATCACACCTCTTTTAATTATGAAATGTGAATTCAAGTGTACCTGCTAAAGGTTCTGGTTGCTGATTGGATAAATGCTTAGATTATCCAATCAGCAACTGGAGCGCTTAAGCTAAGCGTTCTAGTTGCTGATTGGATAATCTAAGCGTTTATCAAATCAGCAAGAAAAATGGTTGTTTAATCGTAAGCGTCTAGCGTTTGTTTACTAGGTGTTTCCGATGCATTTCGGCCCGGTAATAAAATGGTTCCCATACTGTATACATGTCTGAAAGTTCAGGATCCTGAACCCAATGTTGGCTGCTTTGTGTTAAATATGTTAAAGAATATAATTTGTTCTGTATACATTTTTTAATAGGGTCTAATGCCATTTTCAACACATTTCAGGCTATATATGGCTTATCTGATTTTATTGGTTGAGGAAGACCTTGGAATGAATCTGAGTAGAACCACTGTCCTTCAGTAAGTAACTGGCAACCATTCTCTCATTTTTCATTTTTCTCAAGTTTTTGGAGCGAGCGGGACTTGAACATACGACCTTCATCACTTGGCCACAGAGGACCCTTGTTCTGCATAGACAGTTAAAGCAACTCTGTAAAACAATGTAAACCAAAAAAACAGAAAGAGTTTATAATTAGAGGTCATTCAAATTGGGGAACCTGCTACATGTCACAAACTGCTTAATTATACATTTAACAGTTGAATATATGTCGAGTTTTATTCTCTTTTAAATGATATATATCTTGGTTGGCATGTATCTTCATAGTTATATTCTTATTTAACTGTCTCAAAAGTTGTACTGCCTGACGATTTGTTTACTCAACTGCAAATTACTAATGTCATTCATCATTTCAACAAGAAACACAGTATGAATGATTATTATATTATATAATTTGTTATAATAATATTTGAGATTTATTTATTTTCTGCAGGATTCCATGGTGAAGGTGCCCATAGAAAAGTTGTAGGGATGTTGTTGGAAAGTTACCCGTCATTGATATTTCATGAACTGGAACAGCTGAGTGACAATCGGGAAGCCGCTACTTAGATGATAATCCTATAATAGACATGTTTCTATTACACCTTTTCAACTTAATCTACTGTTAAATTCATTATTAAAGAGATTGCTGGGGTTTTGTATCTGATGGACACATTTTTTGTTTATATTGTGCAGCATTTCCATACTTAAATGGCAAGTAATTGTATTTTATGGTGTTTAGCACTGTTTTGAACAGATGGTACGATACCCCATAGTGAAGTGCCAGTAAACTAGTGGAATTATAAATAAAAATAGAAACTCTATGAGAAACAGTTGCCAAATTTGTAAATGAACAGGGTCCTCTCTGAAACAGATGACAGAAGTGCAGTCACAAATGACCACTTAATGCTCCCTGCCAAGGTCGTGAGTGCAAGTTTAGCTTAAACCAGAAGCATTGGGTATGAGTGTGTAGCACACACTTGCAAAATGACGATGGTTGGTTTGACTTAAACTTAGCTGTGGTTTTCCTTTACAAGTAAAACTGTATGCTTTATATTAATTGTCTAAGATAAATGAATATGAATAATTTTTTCAGGACTTTTCTGTTCTCACTTTAAATGAGAATCCTGGCAATGGCCATGGCCAGGATGTACTTGCTCTGGAAGAGGGAGCAAACATCATGAAGTGCAACTGGCAGTTTGTTTTATGGCAGCATGGGTGTTGGTGACCAGTACATTGGACTTTGAGCTGCCAGGTTGGCATAAGACTTCGAGCGTGACTTGTATAAGCTGTAATAACTTATTTAGCTGCCAGGTTGACATAAGACTTTGAGCGTGACTTGAACAAGCTGTAATAACTTGTTAAGCTGACAGGTTGGCACAATACTTCGAGCGTGACTTGTATAAGCTGTAATAACTTATTTAGCTGACAGGTTGGCACAAGACTTCGAGCGTGACTTGTATAAGCTGTAATAACGTATATTAAGCTGCAAGGTTGGCACAAGACTTCGAGCATGAATTGTATCAGCTGTAATAACTCATTGAGCTGGTAGGTTGGCACAAGACTTCAAATGTGACTTGTACAAGCTGTAATAACTTATTTAGCTGCAAGTTGGCATAAGACTTTGAGCGTGACTTGTACAAGCTGTAATAACTTATTTAGCTGCCAGGTTGGATTAGACTTTGAGCGTGACTTGTACAAGCTGTTAAAATTTATTTAGCGGCCAGGTTGGCATTAGACTTCGAACGTGACTTGTACAAGCTGTAATAACCTATTTAGCAGCAAGGTTGGCATAAGACTTCAAGCATGACTTGTACCAGCTGTAATAACTTATTTAGCTGCCAGGTTAGCATAAGACTTCTAGCGTGACTTGTACAAGCTGTAATAACTTATTTAGCTGCCAGGTTGGCATAAGACTTCTAGCGTGACTTGTACAAGCTGTAATAACTTATTTAGCTGCCAGGTTGGCATAAGACTATGAGCGGGACTTGTATCAGCTGTAATAACTTATTTAGCTGCCAGGTTGGCATAAGACTTCGAGCATGACTTGTACAAGCTGTAATAACCTATTTAGCTGCAAGGTTGGCATAAGACTTTGAGCATGACTTGTACAAGCTGTAATAACTTATTTAGCTACCAGGTTGGCATAAGACTTCTAGCGTGGCTTGTACAAGCTATAATAACCTATTTAGCTGCAAGGTTGGCATAAGACTTTGAGCGTGACTTGTACAAGCTGTAATAATTTATTGAGCTGCCAGGTTGGCATTAGACTTCAAGCATGACTTGTACAAGCTTTAATAACCTATTTAGCTGCAAGGTTGGCATAAGACTTTGAGCGTGACTTGTATAAGCTGTAATAACTTGTTTTGCATTCGAAGAAAAACAAATAAGGTTTTACTAAACTTTATATACAAGAAGTGTTTAATTTTCTGATTGAAAATAGTGTTATCATTCATGTTTAGAAAAAAAGTGTAATCATTCATGTTTTGAAAAAAGTGGAATCATTCATGTTTTGAAAATAGTGTAATTATCATGTTTTGAAAATAGTGGAATCATTTATGTTTTGAAAATAGTGTTATCATTCATGTTTTGAAAATGTAATAGATTACTAAAATTATAAATTTGTGTTTTCTTGGAATTTCTTCTGTAATACCGATAGAAACGAATACATTATTTGTCTCACTTATTATCATATATGACTATAAATATTCAACATTTGAAACTTTGCAACCAATTTGTTATGGGCCTGTATACAAACTGGGGTATTACTATTTCATATTTGCAAATGTAATTTTCAATAATTCTACATCAAAATTAATAATTCTATATCAAGATTAATAATTCTGCATCAAGATCAATTAATCCCAAATCAAAATCAATAATTCTACATTCAATATCAATGATCAATAATTCTGCATCAAGATCAATAATTCTTAGTTACATTCAATAATATCAATGATCAATAATTCTACATCAAGATCAATAATTGTAAAAGGCCATGGAAGATGATGTTATATGCACTGTAAGGTATGTGGATCAGGTGTGATACGTTTTTCTTCATTTCTGCTCTAAAAAGATATGGGTTTTCCCCATAGAGGAACCATGTCACATGATGGCTTTCTCACAAAATCTGGGATTTTCTCATGACTGAAATAACTTATTTGAATGTTTTTTGGCGAGATTTGTTGTTGCTGACATTACAATTAATATCCATGTATTAATGAATGCCCCAGTCCCTCTGTGGCCTTGGGGATTGGGCCAAAACAGTCAAAATTCAAGGTAAACCTTAAAATAGGAAGCAATGGGTAGCAAATGGTAAGCATGATTATTGAAGCCTATGGGTTCTTTATAAAAATTGTGAATTGCATGGCCCTGGGTTATAGCATTTTGCCCTGGTAATTGGGCTTTCTTTATTAAATCTATATAAGAGAAAATGACAAAAAAATTATTTTGCATGACTGAATAGACTGATTTGAATGGTTTTTGGTGTGATTTACTGATGCTGACATGATGGTCAAAATTTATGTTTGAATTTATGCTCCTGATCCCCAGGAACCTAGGGCAGACCTCTGGGGTGGGGCTGAAACAGCGAAATTCGTGGTAAGCGAAACTTTAAAAACATTTTCTCTGAAACTTCAATATTTTACATGCAGCATTGCATTGAGGTCCTCTAAAACGTTTTATTGAAGTTGGGGTCACTGTTTTACATATAGTTATATAGGGAAAATGTTGTTATCATGGTATCATCCTCATTTTGCATTGAATCTTAACCTAACTTGCACAGTAGTTATATACTTGCACAGTAGTTATATAACCACAATATCTTGAACAAGCGTGATTTGACTACAAAATGACCCAACCATATGGCTTATAAGCACATTTCATAAAGTTGTGGACTAAACTAACTAGCATCAAATATACTATAAATAATAACCTCTATTGATATTGTTTTAATTGGAGATATTTCTTTAATTGTATATAATATGTGTGGCATTTGAATGCTATCTCTATATACTACAAAACTCAATTTAAATGTTGATCAGTCTATAACCAAGAATAAATTCACCTGGGTACTTGAAAGCTGTAACTGACAGATTTCTCATTAGCTGGTGTTTGAGAAACAGTGATAACAGAACATAGAAGATGGAAGGACATCCTTATAGCTGGTTTTTGCGAAAAGTTGATAACATAAAAGATGGTAGGACATCCTTATAGCTGGTGTTTGAGGAACGGTGATGACAGAAAATACAAGATGGTAGGACATCTTATAGCTGGTGTTTGAGGAACAGTGATGATGGAACATACAAGATGGTAGGACATCCTTATAGCTGGTGTTTGAGGAATGGTGATGACAGAATATACAAGATGGTAGGTCATCCTTATAGCTGGTGTTTGAGAAACAGTGATAACAGAACATACAAGATGGTAATACATCCTTATAGCTGGTGTTTGAGGAACGGTGATGACGGAACATACAAGATGGTAGGACATCCTTATAGCTGGTGTTTGAGGAACGGTGATGACAGAACATACAAGATGGTAGGACATCCTTATAGCTGGTGTTTGAGGAACGGTGATGACGGAACGTACAAGATGGTAGAACATCCTTATAGCATGTGTTTGAGGAACATTGATAACAGAAAAACAAGATGTTAGGACATACTTATAGCTGGTGTTTGAGGAATGGTGATGACAGAACATACAAGATGGTAGGACATCCTTATAGCTGGTGTTTAAGGAACAGTGATGACAGAACAGATTGTAGGACATCCTTATAGCTGGTGTTTAAGGAACAGTGATGACAGAACAGATTATAGGACATCCTTATAGCTGGTGTTTAAGGAACAGTGATGACAGAACAGATTGTAGGACATCCTTATAGCTGGTGTTTAAGGAACAGTGATAACAGAACATAGAAGATAATAGGACATCCTTATAGCTGGTGTTTGAGGAACAGTGATAACAGAACATAGAAGATGGTAGGACATCCTTATAGCTGGTGTTTGAGGAATGGTGATGACAGAACATAGAAGATGGTAGGACATCCTTATAGCTAGTGTTTAAGGAACAGTGATAACAGAACATAGAAGATGGTAGGACATCCTTATAGCTGGTGTTTGAGGAATGGTGATGACAGAACATACAAGATGGTAGGACATCAATATAGCTGATGTTTAAGGAACAGTGATGACAGAACAGATTGTAGGACATCCTTATAGCTGGTGTTTAAGGAACAGTGATGACAGAACAGATTATAGGACATCCTTATAGCTGGTGTTTAAGGAACAGTGATAACAGAACATAGAAGATGGTAGGACATCCTTATAGCTGGTGTTTAAGGAACAGTGATAACAGAACATAGAAGATGGTAGGACATCCTTATAGCTGGTGTTTAAGGAACAGTGATAACAGAACATAGAAGATGGTAGGATATCCTTATAGCTTGTGTTTGAGGAACAGTGTTAACAGAACATATGGTAGGACATCCTTTTTTGGTAATTTATCGAACAAAAATCTCAGGGTGTCACTGCACCCTCTTTAAAAATAGAGGCCCAAGAGGGCCAGAGGACACTGATGACACATAGTAGCCATAGCACTTTTTGAAATTTCACAATATATACCCTCTTTAGGGGGTCGCCTTAACAATTTATGGATATATACCCCATCACACCCATACTGAACAAAAACTTAATTGCTATGAAAAGGAAATACTTTAAATTCCCCTACCATTCATCTGTAAAAAAATATAGTCCCCTGTACAGAACCCTTATACAGCTCAGCCCCTTAATTTGTCATAACTTCAATCACCCATTCTTAGCAATTTGTTATGAGCAGAAATGATTCAAATTTTAAGAAGAAGTTTTTTTTGTACACATGGATGCAAAATGAAAATAAAAATCAGTTTTCCCTATAATATTCCTATGTAAACCTAGCCCCTAAATTTTTATCTGCAATCAAACCCCTACACATAAGGATAATTTATGCCAAATATAAACAAATCTGACATACCAGTTCTTAATTTTTACCCTTTTGGGGCACCTCTCAACCTCTTAAGACAGCAAAACCCAGTCACTTTTACAAATCTGTACCTCCTTCACCAAACAATACTTCTGTGAAGATGTAGGCAAAATAATTTCCATTTTAAAATGATGTGTCCCCTAATTGAACCCATGGGGCAGGGTTATCTTTAACCCTAGGGATACCATTTAAAATGAACAAATCTAACAAAACTATAGTTGGTCATCATTACTATACGTCAAACATTTTGAAAATCTGTTGGGTCGTTCATGAGAAGAAGACTTGTTAGGTTTTGGATTATTTTTAGTAATGGTGGCCATCTTGAATTTACATTGAAAAATAATAGAAACATCCTTATGAAGTTTCAGTTTAATTGGTTTCAGGGAATGTCCTACTAACAGATTACGGACAACACACCATGCACAAGCACTTCTGGCCTTTGACCAGTAGAGCTAAAAAAACAACTTGGTCAACCTACCAGATATTGTGCATTTTTATGTGAGTATTCATTCCTGCTATGAAAAAAAAACTTCTATGTGGAATTCTTTTTTTACCATGGAAATCCTAGAGCTTATTTTATATAGAACAAAGAACAAAATTCAACTGTGTAGTGAGATCACCTTGATCCAAAGAAAAGATGATTATGATCACTGACCATTTTTTAATATCTGAAATACTGTTGATAAAAGTTATAGAACATCATATCGTACAAAGTAATACTAACGGTACAAACAATATCTCTAAGACGCACCTAATATCCACAAAACATTTAATTGTTATAATAGAATTGGATTTATATTTATGGTTATTTGTACAATACTACTTTTAGCTCAAATATCAGAGCTAGCCCCATAGAAAAGTTCCTAACAATGTCCCGTCAGATTAAACATGCTCCAATTAAAAAATATTAAGTGCGTTTCGTCCCGATTATGTTAAGGGCCCATACAGAGTTCCAGGACTCATCAGTTAGACAAACCCCATTAACTTGAGCCAACTGTTAATTATTAGTTATTGTTAATTATTAGTTATTATTAGTTATTAAGAAAAATAGTTAAGAAATAAAATAATAACAAAATATAAGATGCAATAAATACAACACAATATGTGCATATATAAGATGAAATAACATAAAATAACATGAAATACAATATTAAATAAGATACTATACAATGTAATAAGATACAATGTAATAACAACTACAATGATTTAAAATATAAAAGAAAATCGTCTCGTCGTCAGCGAACATACAAGACCTAACAATAAATAAGATGAAATAAGTAATAGACTTGCATCCATTGTTATCTAATCTTTACCAACAAACAAGACCTAGCAATGAATACTGTAGAACTGCATCAATCATTGTCTCATCTTCACCAATTATACAAGTCCTAGGAATAAACAAGATAAAAAAACATAGAGCTGAACCCATTGTTGTCGCGTATTCACCAATTATACAAAACCTAGCAATAAACAAGATAAAATAACACAGAGCTGAATCCATTGTTGTCGCGTATTCACCAATTATACAAGACCTAGCAATAAACAAGATAAAATAACATACAACTGAATCCATTGTTGTTGCGTATTCACCAATTATACAAGACCTAGCAATAAACAAGATAAAATAAGGTAGAGCTGAATCCATTGTTGTCACATATTCATCAATAATACAAGACCTAGCAATAAACAAGATAAAATAAGGTAGAGCTGCATCCATTGTTGTCGTTTACCCCCAGTTAAACAAGACCTATCAATAAACAAGATAAAATAAGGTAGAGCTGCATACATTGTTGTCGCTTATTCACCAATAATACAAGACCTAGCAATAAACAAGATAAAATAACATAGAGCTGAATCCATTGTTGTCGCGTATTCACCAATAATACAAGACCTAGCAATAAACAAGATAAAATAACATACAGCTGAATCCATTGTTGTCACGAATTCACCAATAATACAAGACCTAGCAATAAACAAGATAAAATAACATAGAGCTGAATCCATTGCTGTTGCGTATTCATTAATTATACAAGACCTAGCAATAAACAAGATAAAATAAGGTAGAGCTGAATCCATTGTTGTTGCATCCTCCCAAAATATACAAGACCTAGCAATAAACAAGATAAAATAAGGTAGAGCTGCATCCATTGTTGTTGCATCCTCCCCAATTATACAAGACCTAGCTATAAACAAGATAAAATAACATAGAGCTGAATACATTGTTGTCGCGTATTCACCAATTAAACAAGACCTAGCAATAAACAAGATAAAATAACATACAGCTGAATCCATTGTTGTTGCGTATTCACCAATTATACAAGACCTAGCAATAAACAAGATAAAATAACATACAGCTGAATCCATTAAACAAGATAAAATAAGGTTGAGCTGAATCCATTGTTGTCATGTCTTCCCAAATATACAAGACCTAGCAATAAAGAAGATAAAATAAGGTGGAGCTGCATCCATTGTTGTAGCATCCTCCCAAATTATACTAGACCTAGCAATAAACAAGATAAAATAAGGTAGAGCTGCATCTATTGTTGTCGCATCCTCAACAATTATACAAGACCTAGCAATAAACAAGATAAAATAAGGTGGAGCTGCATCCATTGTTGTCGCATCCTCCCAAATTATACAAGACCTAGCAATAAACAAGATAAAATAAGGTAGACCTGCATCCATTGTTGTTGCATCCTCCCCAATTATACAAGACCTAGCAATAAACAAGATAAAGTAAGGTGGAGCTGAACACACTGTTGTTGGGTATTCACCAATTATACAAGACCTAGCTATAAACAAGTTAAAATAATGTAGAGCTGCATCAACTGTTGTTGCGTCTTCACCAGTTATACAAGACCTAGCAATATTTATGATGAAATAACATAAAACTGCATCCATTGTTGTCTCGTATTCACGAATAATACAGGACCTAGCAATAAATCAGATAAAATAATATGTCATCACCAATTATACAGAACTTCCAATAAATGTGATCACACAACACCACTTCACCAACAATCAACCACCCCACATATCACACAACACCACACCAACAATCAACCACCCCACATATCACACCAACAATCAACCACCCCACATATCACACCAACAATCAACCACATCACCAACATCCGACCACACCACATATCACACAAACATCACACCACATCACCAACATCCAACCACCCCACATATCACACAAACATCACACCACATCACCAACAACAAACCACCCCACATATCACACCACATCACCAACAACAAACCACCCCACATATCACACCAACATCACACCACATCACCAACATCCAACCACCCCACATATCACACAAACATCACACCACATCACCAACATCCGACCACCCCACATATCACACAAACATCACACCACATCACCAACAACAAACCACCCCACATATCACACCAACATCACACCGCATCACCAACATCTGACCACCCCACATATCACACAAACATCACACCACATCACCAACATCCGACCACCCCACATATCACACAAACATTACACCACATCACCAACATCTGACCACCCCACATATCACACAAACATCAAACCACATCACCAACATCCGACCACCCCACATATCACACAAACATCACAGCGCATCACCAACACCGACCACCCCACATATCACACAAACATCACACCACATCACCAACAACAAAGCACCCCACATATCACACAAACATCACATCGCATCACCAACAACAAACCACCCCACATATCACACAAACATCACACCGCATCACCAACACCAACCACCCCACATATCACACAAACATCACACCACATCACCAACATCCAACCACACCACATATCACACAAACATCACACCACATCACCCACATCCGACCACCCCACATATCACACAAACATCACACCACATCACCAACAACGAGCCACCCCACATATCACAAAAACATCACACCACATAACCAACATCCAACCACCCCACATATCACACCAACACCTCATCAACCAACCACCCCACATATCACACCAACACCACATCAACATCCAACCACCCCACATATCACATCAACACCACATCAACATCCAACCACCCCACATATCACACCAACACCATATCAACATCTGACCGCCCCACATATCACACCAACACCACATCAACATACAACCACCCCACATATCACACCAACACCACATCAACATCCAACCACCCCACATATCACACCAACACCACATCAACATACAACCACCCCACATATCACACCAACACCATATCAACATCCAACCAACCCACATATCACACCAACACCACATCAACATACAACCACCCCACATATCACACCAACACCACATCAACATCCAACCACCCCACATATCACACCAACACCATATCAACATCCAACCAACCCACATATCACACCAACACCACATCAACATACAACCACCCCACATATCACACCAACATCACATCAACATCCAACTAACCCACATATCACACCAACACCACATCAACATACAACCACCCCACATATCACACCAACACCATATCAACATCCAACCACCCCACATATCACACCAACACCACATCAACAACTGACCACCCCACATATCACACCAACACCACATCAACAACTGACCACCCCACATATCACACCAACACCATATCAACATCCAACCACACCACCTATCACACCAACACCACATCAACATCCAACCGCCCCACATATCACACCAACACCACATCAACAACTGACCACCCCACATATCACACCAACACCACATCAACAACTGACCACCCCACATATCACACCAACACCATATCAACATCCAACCACCCCAGATATCACACCAACACCACATCAACATCCGACCAACCCACATATCACACCAACACCACATCAACATCTGACCACCCCACATATCACACCAACACCACATCAACATACAACCACCCCACATATCACACCAACACCACATCAACATACAACCACCCCACATATCACACCAACACCATATCAACATCCAACCACCCCACATATCACACCAACACCACACCAACATCTGACCGCCCCACATATCACACCAACACCACATCAACATCCAACCACCCCACATATCACACCAACACCACATCAACATCCAACCACCCCACATATCACACCAACACCACATCAACATACAACCACCCCACATATCACACCAACACCATATCAACATCCAACCAACCCACATATCACACCAACACCACATCAACATACAACCACCCCACATATCACACCAACACCACATCAACATCCAACCACCCCACATATCACACCAACACCATATCAACATCCAACCAACCCACATATCACACCAACACCACATCAACATACAACCACCCCACATATCACACCAACATCACATCAACATCCAACCAACCCACATATCACACCAACACCACATCAACATACAACCACCCCACATATCACACCAACACCATATCAACATCCAACCACCCCACATATCACACCAACACCACATCAACAACTGACCACCCCACATATCACACCAACACCACATCAACAACTGACCACCCCACATATCACACCAACACCATATCAACATCCGACCACCCCAGATATCACACCAACACCACATCAACATCCGACCAACCCACATATCACACCAACACCACATCAACATCCGACCACCCCACATATCACACCAACACCACATCAACATACAACCACCCCACATATCACACCAACACCACATCAACATACAACCACCCCACATATCACACCAACACCATATCAACATCCAACCACCCCACATATCACACCAACACCACATCAACATACAACCACCCCACATATCACACCAACACCACATCAACATACAACCACCCCACATATCACACCAACACCATATCAACATCCAACCAACCCACATATCACACCAACACCACATCAACATACAACCACCCCACATATCACACCAACACCACATCAACATCCAACCACCCCACATATCACACCAACACCATATCAACATCCAACCAACCCACATATCACACCAACACCACATCAACATACAACCACCCCACATATCACACCAACATCACATCAACATCCAACCAACCCACATATCACACCAACACCACATCAACATACAACCACCCCACATATCACACCAACACCATATCAACATCCAACCACCCCACATATCACACCAACACCACATCAACAACTGACCACCCCACATATCACACCAACACCACATCAACAACTGACCACCCCACATATCACACCAACACCATATCAACATCCAACCACCCCAGATATCACACCAACACCACATCAACATCCGACCAACCCACATATCACACCAACACCACATCAACATCCGACCACCCCACATATCACACCAACACCACATCAACATACAACCACCCCACATATCACACCAACACCACATCAACATACAACCACCCCACATATCACACCAACACCATATCAACATCCGACCACCCCACACATCACACCAATACCACATTAACATCCGACCACCCCACATATCACACCAACACCACATCAACATACAACCACCCCACATATCACACCAACACCACATCAACATACAACCACCCCACATATCACACCAACACCACATCAACATCCGACCACCCCACATATCACACCAACACCATATCAACATCCGACCACCCCACATATCACACCAACACCACATCAACATACAACCACCCCACATATCACACCAACACCACATCAACATACAACCACCCCACATATCACACCAACACCACATCAACATCCATCCACCCCACATATCACACCAACACCATATCAACATCCGACAACCCCACATATCACACCAACACCACATCAACATACAACCACCCCACATATCACACCAACACCATATCAACATCCAACCAACCCACATATCACACCAACACCACATCAACATACAACCACCCCACATATCACACCAACACCACATCAACATCCATCCACCCCACATATCACACCAACACCATATCAACATCCGACCACCCCACATATCACACCAACACCACATCAACATACAACCACCCCACATATCACACCAACACCACATCAACATACAACCACCCCACATATCACACCAACACCACATCAACATCCATCCACCCCACATATCACACCAACACCATACTAACATCCGACCACCCCACATATCACACCAACACCACATCAACATCCGACCACCCCACATATCACACCAACACCACATCAACATACAACCACCCCACATATCACACCAACACCACATCAACATCCGACCACCCCACATATCACACCAACACCATATCAACATCCACAACCACCCCACATATCACACCAACACCACATCAACATCCAACCACCCCACATATCACACCAACACCACATGAACATCTGACCACCCCACATATCACACCAACACCACATCAACATCCGACCACCCCACATATCACACCAACACCACATCAACATCCAACCGCCCCACATATCACACCAACACCACATCAACATCCAACCACCCCACATATCACACCAACACCACATCAACATCCAACCACCCCACATATCACACCAACACCACATCAACATCCAACCGCCCCACATATCACACCAACACCACATCAACATCCGACCACCCCACATATCACACCAACACCACATCAACATCCAACCACCCCACATATCACACCAATACCACATCAACATATAACCACCCCACATATCACACCAATACTATATCAACATCCAACCACCCCACATATCACACCAACACCACATCAACATCCAACCACCCCACATATCACACCAACACCACATGAACAACTGACCACACCACATATCACACCAACACCACATCAACATCCAATCAACCAACCACCCCACATATCACACCAACACCACATCAACATCCAACCACCCCACATATCACACCAACACCACATCAACAACTGACCACCCCACATATGACACCAACACCATATCAACATCCAACCACCCCACATATCACACCAACACCACATCAATAACTGACCACCCCACATATCACACCAACACCACATTATTAACTACAGACCACCCCACATATCACTCCAGCACCACATCACCACACCAACACCTATCCAACCCTACATATCTCTCAACACAATCAACATGCTTCCTCAGAACCATTGATACAGCATCTCTCCACCACAACAGCACCATCAGCATTGGCAGGACCCATGGAACAGCAACAGCACCATCACCATCGGCAGGACCCATGGAACAGCATCGATTCACCACCACAGCAGCAATCCAACATTGGTAAATGTTTGGTAAAAACTGCAATGTATCAAACAAAACTACAGTACACAGGTATATATATATACATGATGAACCCTTTGATGTGAATACAAAACACTTCTACTATAATACTACTCTTGCAGCTAATACTGTAAACTACAATTTTCTATAACTTGCTATACAATACAATACAATATAATATGCCAGTCACAATACTCCTATATTACTATAACTACAATACATTAAAGTGCAATACAATACAATAAGTCAGTCACAATACTCCTATATTACTATAACTACAATACATTAAAGTGCAATACAATACATTACAATATGTCAGTCACAAAACTCCTATATTACTATAACTACAATACATTAAAGAACAATAAAATACAATATGTCAGTCACAATACTCCTATATTACTATAACAAAAATAAATTAAAGTGCAATACAATACAGTACAGTATAATACAGTACAGTACAGTACACTACACTACTACCAGAACAATACTATCATATTATGTTACTTTAGTAAAAAAAAAACTTTTATTTTTTACATTAATAACACGACTATCTACATTCAATATATATAATTACTCTACTACAATACTATTACATTCTGTCACAATGAAAAACAATAGTATAGTTCATTGAAAACAGAAATTCCATTATCAAACAGAAACCTATTGTTGCAGAGTAAACACATCATATAGTCTCCAGTGAGTGAAGACCATATAATTATTAATGAAACATTAAAAAAAAAAAAGATTATGATATACAGAGGTGGTTTAACTGTGACGAAAAAGAATAGAAATCTATTTTATGATCTTAGGAATGAAAAACTATCTTATACTAGAAAGTTTACAAAAAAACACAGTGAAGTAATTGTGTATTAGGCAAATGATTTCATAAAACACAAGAAATCACTGACTACTGCAATTACTACAGCAATGAATGAAACTTCCCCCAGAGAGTAGGGAAGTAAACAATGGACTCTAAAATCTAAGCTTGATTGTCCTACTTTATCTTTATTTTTGTAAAACTTCCCAAGAGAGCAGAGAAGTTAGTTGGAGTCCATTTTTTCCATTTGACCAATCAAATAGCGACTTTAAAACTTCCACATTCTCAAAAGAGAAGATAATGATATGCAGAGAAATCTTCATTGGATAGACTCATAGAGATGAAACTGTTGATAAAGGGGCCTCAACAGCTTCACCAAAGTCCATCTATCGCTCCATTCAGACATCTCTGTTTGGTAATCAACACTTCCAAGTCTGTGACAGAATCATAGGAATCTATTCTATGATCGTAGGAATGGGAAAAAAATCTATTTTAAGACTACATGTATTTCAAATAATAAAATGTGTGTCTATGGAAACAATTCCATAAAACACAAGAACTCACTAAATCACTATTAAAGATGTCAATAAATATGGATACTGACACCATAAAAGTACCTGAAGGTAAAAATTACTAATGGCAGTATAAAGTGACATGGATCTTGACACTGAATGTACCATGTAAACAATAATAACCTACAGGTTACTGGCTATCTATGATGAAGATTGAAAATAGAAATAAAAACAATTTAGCCTATTTTGTTAATGAAAAATATGTGTCAACGCGCTAACTGTTCTGTTATAAACACAAAAAATAATTTGACAACAAATAAAACAGCCGTTAAACTTAAAGTTTTAAAGAATTATTTATTAAAGTAACAAGTGTTGTGGGCCGCAACACATACTATTAAAAGTAAAAAATAACTGTTATCTATTTGTTAATGAAAGTTAAAATCAAATTTCTTTGAAAAAATTATTTGTTGAAACAAGTATTTATTACTGTTGTTTTCACAGTAAACACACCTCAAGACTGCAAACAAACTCACCCCAGGATGTCTATATAGAATATGGGAATCTTCAGGGAGTGAAGACCCGTACAGCCTAACATTCTATAAAATTACATTAAGTGTGTGTAAATACAAAAAAAAAACAAAGTGATAAACCCTTTATAATATTAAGCAACTAAAAACTTTAAATAAATCAACTAAATTAAGAAACAGCCACCTGAGTGATCCCCATTACATAACAGTTTAATCTGCGACTCAAGATTTCTATTCAAATAACAGAATACATACATAGAGGAAATCTGTGGCTAAATGAATAGACAAAACAGGGAAAAAAAATGTATGATAAATGTGGAAATATATCATACCCACACCTCTATGGAATTAAAAATGCTTTGGACAGTCTTGAAAACCATCCAACAAATTAAAAATGATCTTGCTAAAAAAATGTAGTCTTGATACAAGATTTATTGATTGGTAAAAAAAAGAGATTAATACCTAACCTACTTCCCAGCCACAGAAATCCCCTACAAAACTATCAATAAGACAACCTGTCCGGACGGCGAGACACCCTTCCTATCCTAGTCCTAACCTCTAGAACAGAGGCTGGGACTACCCTAACCCTAACTGGAGCGTCGCTGTATCTGAGGGGGGGTCGTCTAGCTCGAGTAGAGCGCCTAAGGGGTGCCGGTGGTGCAGGGACTGCTTCACGGACGGGAGGAGGGTGAACAACAAAAAGCTGAACTGGTGCAAGCTGAACAGGCTCGGCAAGCCTGACACGGACAACGGCGGGAGGAGAAGCAGTCCGAGGGACAGCAACACAGGCTGTGGGTCTGACGCATACAGCCGTATGGTCAGTAGCAACGGACGGACGGATACAGCGACGGACAGAGACACACGGACCTACCGGGGCGGGGTCTGCCACAGCAACAGGAGCCCTAACTACAACTACCTGAGGTACCTCATCAGCAACTGGATGTAGATCCTCACTTGGCATGGTACGGGTACCAGTCACCTGAAAATAGAAAAAGAAAAGTTTCAATAAAATGTTTAACAATTAAACAATGAATGTCAGTGGCAGAGCATCTGACAGGTTTAGGATTGGAGGGTCATGAGTTCAATCCTCTTGCAAGGCCAAGTATGAATATTAATGAAGAAACTACAGCCTAGACAAAACTGTTTACAGATGGCCAGATAGACAGACATGGTGGAACCAGCAATACATAGGTATAACAAGAGCTGTCGAAGAACAGTGTTAACTTGACTATTCTAGCCTTGTTACAGAACAGTATATTTTATGTACAATGATACATCTGCATCAATGAAACCATGTTTTATATAAGCAAAATAGTAGAAGGGCGGGTATCTAATTC